>WJXA01000461.1:0-47391 GCA_014282245.1 Rhododendron simsii | reverse complement strand
AAATGGCCAAGGCGTGGCCAAAGGATGGCCAAGGCAGAAGAAGGCAAGGTTCAGTACTGATAAGGCCTCGTCCGATCGAACGACAACCTCCAATCGGTACCGAGAGCTTAGCACGGCACCTAAACTGCTTCGTAATGACTCGAAGGTATTTTGTTCAATCGGTACCGAGCTCTTATCTCAGCAATGTAAGGTCTTGGCAATCGGTACCGAGGACCTTAGCGAGGCATCTTTGGAGCATCTTTTGGGATATTCCGTGCGTGAAACAGAGGCGGTATAAATACCCCGTTATGTCACCTTTGCACGATTTGGACAGAAATGTACCCATAATTTTAGATCTAGATTAGATTTCTTTTCAGCTTTTTGAATTGTTCTTGCTTTGTTCTTCATTTTCAGCACTTATTTCTTAATTTCCTGCCTTTATTAGTTGTCTTTTGCTACTCTTGCTTTAATTAAAGTTGTTACTTAATTCCGATCTATTGTTTAAGCTAATTTTCTTCTAGTCTTGCATTTCAATTATGTTAAGTAGATTTTTGCTTGCTCTTATCTCTCTAGATATGTGTGAGTAGTTTCAAGGGTTAGGTCATGGGATGATTAGCATCCCATGGCTTGGGCAAAAATTGTATTTTTCACCAATAAAGCTTCAATTTTTAGATTTGAAAATTAAAGTGGGGTTCGGATTTGTTTGGTTAACCGCCGAGGTGTTAACCTCTTTGATCATGTGTAGGTGAGAGCCTCGCCTACTCACCACACATGATGCTTAGAGCTCTGACGCTCGAGGTGGTTATCGAATGAATTCTAGAGCTAGCTTAATAATCGAATCTCTTTTTCCCGGTTTAGATACCTACAATTGTGTATTTTAAATCGCGTAAATTGGTGAAAAGTATGACTTAGCCCGAGTCATGAATGCTAGGATTCCTAGACCTAACCTATATTTTCCTAGTTAATTCATTCTTAATTTAGCCATTTTAATTCTACCGTTTAAAGTAAAACCAAGTTGACTGGCTAAAAGTCGAAAGCCCTACTTACTCCTACAAATCCAACCAAGCCGTACTAGTTTTCCCTTGGGTACGATCCCGGACTTCTCCGGTTTATTTTGCTTCATCGATATTCAAACCCTACGCTTGGGGTAATATTCTTCTATACACGGAAGTAATACGAAGCATTTTTGGCGCCGTTGCCGGGGATTTCTTATTATGGCTTTCTTGGAGGTTCGACAAACCACTGTAAGTATCCCGCTTTCGTCTCTTAGTAGTAGTAGTAGTTTAGTAGTTTATGTGTTAGTGGCTCGTGTTTAGTTTGGTGGATACCTCTAACCTGACTGTGATGTCTGACCTGAGGTGTAACGAAACCAAGCTAAATATGGAGTGTGTGCTTAGTTAGTTTAGTTTAATTTGTTAGTTTACTTAGCTTAATTTGATTGCATTGCTTAGCCGAGGTGGTGGCATAACCCCTCGCATTTTCTATTGCTGAGTTGAGGTGGCGGCATAGCCCCTCCAGTCTGATAGTTTGTTGGTAGTATTGGTTTGTGTATGCCTGTTTATTTTATATTTTTATCATTAGAATAGAATGACAGCAACACCTGAGGAAATACTTTCGAGGACTATGCAGGAGTTACGTTATCTTACACACACGTTCACACCCCCTTGCATAGCCGCTCATGATTCCAATGTTCTTAGAGTTCAAATGCGCTTTTCCAATTGGCTTCCCCACTTCCATGGCATGGATCACGAAAACCCTTCTTCTCATATTAGGGCTTTCGAGGAAAAAGTTGGTACCCTTGTGAAATTTGAATCCGTACGAATGAATTATTTTGCACTTTCTTTAAGAGATAGTGCCAAAGCTTGGCTCGATTCTTTAAATCCTCAATCTGTGCGGACTTGGATTGATTTGCAAAAGGAATTTCTCAAAAGGTTCTTTCCCATATATTATACATGGGCTCTCAAGCAACAAATTCAAACTTTTGCTGAAAAAGAGAATGAATCATTTTATGCATGTTGGGGAAGATTCAAGAATTTGCTCAATACAATCCCGCATCATGGCTATGAAAACTTTCAAATTGCTAACTATTTTTATAACGGACTTTCTTAAAAGAGTCATGATTTCATAGACATGATGTGCAATGGAAAACTTTTTGATAAAGAACCCGCTCAAGCCTTGGATTTCTTTGATCGTTTGGCCGAAACTTTACAAACTTGGGCTTTTAACAAACATTTTGGGGATTCCAACTTGGATGCCAATGCCATGGAAGAGGAAATTAAGCCGCATATCTTTTTTGAAACTGTTGGTATAGATTGTGACAGCTCCTCAGAATCTGCATGGAGTGATGAGCCTATTGGTGAAACTGAGATCCAAAGATCTCCTCTTGAGGATTATCCTCTTTGTGATGATCCGGGGGAGAAATGCCTCACCACTAAAGTTATCTCTTTCGATCCCCCGTATCTTGATCCTTCCCCGGAGGACTTACTCCTTGCTCACGAGATGGACATGCTTGAAACATCGGGCGTGTACTATGAAGATCCATTGGCAAAATCTCTCACCACTAAGGAAATGGATGCCGAAGTGGATTATTTGTATTCGTTGTTGGCTAAACAAGATGCTTATGGACCAATCTTTGAAGAGGTGGCACCTATGGAAGCTACAATTGTCCCTTCAAGTCCCCCATGCCTTGATCTTCTCACCGCTAAAGAGATGGATGCTGAGGTAGATTCCTTACACTCTTTGTTAGAAAAGTAAGATGCATGTGGGCCTATTCTTGAGAAGTTGCCAATTATAGAACTAATTGATTTTCTTGGTATTGATAATGTTGATTTGGCTTACAGTCCTCTTGTAGTAAATTTTGTCAACAACTTGAAAATTGATTTGGTTTGGGCTATACACTTGGTGGAACTTAAGTTTTTAAAACGAATTCAGCAATTGCTTTACTCAAAATATCTTTTCTTATGGCATGGTCGAGTTCAATTCTTGGCAAAGAGTGTAGCTTGGACTGCTCTGTTTCTTCTAATAGTTCTTAATGGCATGAGATCTATTCAAAATCATTGTGTGGCTGAACTCTCTTTTTCTTTTTCTCTCTAATTTTTCATTCTCTCTCTCTTAATGGCATATTTGTTTTTCTTTCTTGCTTCTCTTCTTTCGTTTAGTTATGCATGTTTTGTTTTACTTTTAATAAAATCTTGGAGATAAATCACATGAAAAGATTTCACTAATGTGTTAGTGTAAAAAGGGCTTTCAATAGCTTTTCTTGGTAATAGTCTATCGTTAATGATCCATGCTCTCCGCGATTGCCCCTAATCGGAGGCAACTTAGGTCTGTGAGTGAGATGTGATACTGCTTGGAGTGCACGCTAGGTTGTATCTTTTCCCTTGCTTGTTTTTTATCCTAGGGGACGCTGAACTTAGTTGATTGGCGAGGTCGAGCGATAGATTTTATTACGGGCGCTAGCATAACACATTTTTCAACGGTCTAGTATAGCCACCTATTGCTTACCCCACCGGTAGGGAATGGGAAGAAAAGTATGACTCGTGTGATCGCGTGATGATCGGGTGGTGCATTTCATTATGTTTTGCATGTTTACATTTGTTCTTTACATTTTCTTTATGTTCTGTCTTTTTAGTTTTTGTTTGGTTTGAAGCCGGATAACACGGGCCGGTGGTTCTAATGTCAATTGTTTTGTGGAAGGTCGTTCTCTTAAGTCTTCTGCAGGGTTTATGAGCTACCACACCAGCCTTGGTGGATTGGGTCTAAAGCCGGAGTGAGTGAGGCGTTCAGGAGCCCTAAGCATGGGTGCGGCTAAGCGCCGCGGTTGTTAGTCCGATAAAGCTTTGGATATGGCCCTGTGTGACTAGCTATGGTTCCGAGTTGGTAGAACCGAAGGAGTGAACCCTGGAAGCATCTAATCTGGCTGGAGCAAAACATTGGCATAAAATCCTCCAACTTGGTCGAGGTATTTAGGGGTTGACATTCCCCTTGGACTGTACATTCGCGCACTCTTCTTTTTTTTCGCTTTGTTCCTAATGCTATGAGGGCATAGCATCGCTTTAAGTTGGGGGGAGAGGTTAGCTTATGTGCTATTTGTCTTATTTTTGTGTTTTGTGTTAAAATTTGAAAATCCAAAAACAATAGAAAATTTTGAAAAATCCAAAAAAAATGAGAAAATTCAAAAATTTCAAAAATAAATAAAAGCTTTTGACTTGCAATTCGTTCCTTTTGTCATAATTTTTAGTTTTGTTCATGACTTGTTGCATGCTCAATAATTGTTAGTTGGCAAGAGTTCATGCCAATCCTAAGAAATTTTGTGCTTCTCGATTTGCATGCTTAGTTGAAAATTGAATGGGTTAAGTTTTGAGTTAAGTTTTTGAGTAAGCTTTGGCCCATATCCCCACCTTTCCAATAAATTGCTTGTAGTGTAGGTGAATAATCGCATGTCCATGCCTAATTGTGCTTAAATGTCGATTTTCAATCATTTTGGAATCCAAGGCGCACTTAGGAAAGGATACAAGGCATTCTTTGCATGATCATACCACATATGTGTCACCTAGTCCTACTTTGCATCCTCATCTATTTCCCGTTCTTTGCTTTAACCTAGGAAACCGGATGTTTGGAGGGTTGATAATGGTTTTCAATGATTCAAGGAGATTTGGTGGTGGTGTGAATATGATAGAAGTGGTTGGAATGCGAAAAGGCAAAAATTGATATATGATTTCCTATCTTTCCTCTCTCACTACAAAAGCAAAAATCCCAAATTTTCATCTCTCTCTCCAAAAACTCCAAAATTGGCTCATCAATCTCTCTCTCACTACTAATCTCACCTCAAATGACCATATTCCTCAAAGAAAGAAATCAAAGAAATGCTATGAAAGAGCAAAAGAGCGGATTTGAAAGAGTGTTGAATACTTTGATAAGAGAATTGGTTTGACTTATGGGCTAGAATTCATTTCGGATGAGAAAGAATACAATGGAAAGGGGAAGTTCAAGGCTCAATACCATGGGAAGTCGGATGAGGATAGAGACTAAGTGTGATCGAGTCGGTGGTAGTAGTTTTTAGTAGGCCTTATCTAGTAGTTTTCTTTATTTCTTCTTCGTAACTTTGTTTTGTGCTTGGCCGGCGTGTGGTTATGTCTTGGGTAGTTTAGGGTCGGTAGTGGCCAAGGGTAGAAGAACCATGCTAGCATATGGCCACTACACTATTTTGTAGTCCCTTCTCTTTGTAACCAAGGTCATTACAAGCTGAAAAAGACCTTAGTTGATCTTTTGTGCGTATGGATTCCTTTGTGATTGATTCTCTGATATTTGCATAATTAGTATTATGGCATGTTTTCCTTTCGTTATCCAACTTTCATCCTTTAGTTGTTAATTCTGTTGAATAAAGTGCTGTAGTTTCTTGAGGCATAGTATTTCTTGTTCGCTAATGCCTGTTTGTCAAGCACTTCTTCGGTGGATATGGTTTAGTTTGAATTCACCAGTTTTGTGTCCCGTATCCTCCCATTGTTCGAGGACACATAAACTTTTTAGCTTGCTCATTTACTTGCTTGTTACTTAGCCTGTTTAATCGGACACTGAAATTGCGAGTTGTAGGAATGAAATAAAAAGCCGGAATGATTGAACTCTTGCTAGTTGGTAATGTTGAGCATGTTCTAAGTTATGAATACGGAAGAATTGCATAGTCTAGTTTTCTATTTTTCAGTCTGTCATTTGCTAGGGACTAGCAAACCTTAAGTTGAGGGGCGTGATAAGCACCCAGAAATGTAATGAAAGGGTGCGCTAGTGTCTAGGTTTCGTTTAATTAAAGTGTTAATTAGTTATTTTTAATGATATTTGCTCGTAGAATGTGTTGGTGCCGTTTTGTAGGAGAATCGCCTAATAAGAAGCTTTAAAGGCCCAAAGCGTGTCATGGCTTGTGAATGGCCCGGTGGCCAAGGCGCAGCCAAGGAACAGCCCGGGCAGAAACTTCCCAGCCAAGGAATGGCCAAGGCGTGGCCAAGGCATGGCCAAGGCAGAAAGAAGGCAAGGTTCAGTACTGATAAGGCCTCGCTACCGATCGAACGAAATACCTCCAATCGGTACCGAGAGCTTAGCACCGGCCCTAACTGCTTCGGTATTGATCGAAGGTATTTTGTTCAATCGGTACCGAGCTCTTATCTCAGCAATGTAAGGTCTTGGCAATCGGTACCGAGGACCTTAGCGAGGCATCTTTGGAGCATCTTTTGGGATATTCCGTGCGTGAAACAGAGGCGGTATAAATACCCCGTTATGTCACCTTTGCACGATTTGGACAGAAATGTACCCATAATTTTAGATCTAGATTAGATTTCTTTTCAGCTTTTTGAATTGTTCTTGCTTTGTTCTTCATTTTCAGCACTTATTTCTTAATTTCCTGCCTTTATTAGTTGTCTTTTGCTACTCTTGCTTTAATTAAAGTTGTTACTTAATTCCCGATCTATTGTTTAAGCTAATTTTCTTCTAGTCTTGCATTTCAATTATGTTAAGTAGATTTTTGCTTGCTCTTATCTCTCTAGATATGTGTGAGTAGTTTCAAGGGTTAGGTCATGGGATGATTAGCATCCCATGGCTTGGGCAAAAATTGTATTTTTCACCAATAAAGCTTCAATTTTTAGATTTGAAAATTAAAGTGGGGTTCGGATTTGTTTGGTTAACCGCCGAGGTGTTAACCTCTTTGATCATGTGTAGGTGAGAGCCTCGCCTACTCACCACACATGATGCTTAGAGCTCTGACGCTCGAGGTGGTTATCGAATGAATTCTAGAGCTAGCTTAATAATCGAATCTCTTTTTCCCGGTTTAGATACCTACAATTGTGTATTTTAAATCGCGTAAATTGGTGAAAAGTATGACTTAGCCCGAGTCATGAATGCTAGGATTCCTAGACCTAACCTATATTTTCCTAGTTAATTCATTCTTAATTTAGCCATTTTAATTCTACCGTTTAAAGTAAAACCAAGTTGACTGGCTAAAAGTCGAAAGCCCTACTTACTCCTACAAATCCAACCAAGCCGTACTAGTTTTCCCTTGGGTACGATCCCGGACTTCTCCGGTTTATTTTGCTTCATCGATATTCAAACCCTACGCTTGGGGTAATATTCTTCTATATCGGGAAGATAACGAAGCAAATATTCTGGATCACCGAAGACTGAGTCGTGCATTTGGGGTAGAACACGTGGAATCCAGAGTGCTTCTTATGGTTCAAGTCAAGGAGCGACCACAGTATCACGGGTCAGGTCGTGACTCGTGATCGTGATTTTACGGTGAGAGAAATTGGAAAAATATAATGTTAAACATAATATTTAGAAATATTATGTTATTATGTTTTGTAGGTTCTATCATTCATCTTTTCTAGTTGGACTGATTTATTTATAATGCATGTTTCCTATTTGGTTTAGATTTCTTAGTGACCAAAAACAATGTAGCCTATATAAAGACATGCTAAGGTTATGTTTGATAATATAATTAATAATACATCTTTCTTAACATGGTATCAGAGCTAGATTTTAGGTGGTCTCACCTCTCGTGAGAAAGTCTCTGCCATCTCTGTCATCCGAGTCAGTCAGTCAGCTCCTGATCAGTCACCTCCTCATGCATCCGGGCTGCACGTGAGGGGGAGTGTTAGATTTATCCCTCATCGCTCATCTAAGGCACCCAAGCTTGGTTAATAAATTCTAGAGGCTACTCCACTTATTGCCAATTGGTTTTAGGTTAGAACCCTCCAAGAATTCTAACATGGTATCACAGCTATAAGATCTAGACCCTGTGGAATTTTCATTCTCTGCGGGCGGCCTAAACTTCGTCGCCTTTCGCTGGGCACTGATAGTAATATGTAACCGGCTCGTGCACTCGGATTTCACCTCAAATCTCTACTGTCATGACTTCTCTCGCTCATGGCTGTTTTGGGCTCTCTTAGCCGTTTCTCTTTCCTGGCTTCTCCTGGTTTGGTTCGATTCGGTTTGGTTTGGTTTGGTTTGGTTTGGTTTGGTTTGGCTTGGCATGACATGGCTGCTCTGGTTTCTCTTGATTTTTTCAAACTCAAGTTGATAGATCCACTTGAGTTTGAGGGGGGATGTTAATATAATATTTAGAAATATTATGTTACCATGTTTTGTAGGTTCCATTATTCATCTTTTCTAGTTGGGTTTCTTTATAATGCATGGTTCCTATTTGGTTTAGATTTCTGAGTGACCAAAAACGATGTAGCCTATATAAAGGCATACTATGGTTATATTTGATAATATAATCAATAATACATCTTTCGTCTTTCTTAACATATAAAATTTTGATCAAAACTCATAATAATTTATTTAAAAAAGACAAAAAAAAGTTTTAAAACAAATGTTTTCATTTTGACTTATTTTTGTCTTTATTTAAAAATTATAAGTTTCAATCAATTTTTTTTTGCTTCTCCGATTTCTCTAGTCGAAACGAATCAATAAGTCACAAAAATTTAACGTAAAACAAACAAATGCAAAATAAAATTTAAATAATAACAAAAAAAAATATTTAATTTTTCAATCCAAATCTACCCATAGCAACGCTGCCAAACGGGAAATTCAAATTTGTGGTCGTAAAGGGCATGGGTTTTGGTTTTATGGGGAGGTTGGAGCCACGTTTTACCAAGTGGAAGAATTGGATACGGAGTTACTGTAAAATCACGACAGCGAAGAATCTGACGGTATATCATTCCACAGAGCAATTAAAAATATAATTATGTAACTAACGTATACTCATAACTCATTCTCGATGCGTGAACCAAAAAAACTCTGTGGAATTTTTTATTGGCTGCAGTGGTACTGGGTGTGGTGTGGATTTGGGGGGCAATAATTATTGTAACGCCCCGATTTTCGGATACGTTAATTAAATCATTTATAAGTGCTTTAATAACTCATAAAACTGATTTAAGAAATAAAATTTTATTAAACAGAGTTTAGCAGCGGAAATCTCAAATACCAAATTCAAAAAAATACTTACTGTCTTACAACCCAATGAAATAAAAATAAAGTTTGACAAATGTGATAACACTTTTGGAAATTCAAATAACACTACTTTAAATTAACAGAGCTTCTAAGGGTAAGGCATCCAAGGCTCGACAAATTCTCCTTCCTCAGCTGGGAGGTCCTCACTCTGATACTGATCGTCTTGAAGAGGATTCTGCTCTTCGGTCTCTTGATTACCTGGCATAAAACGCCAGCCCAACGGCACCATAATGAGTTTTGAAACTCAGTAGATAATCCCAACCCTACTAACCCCTTACTCTACAGTTAGCAGATCAACGATATAACAAATGATATTAGGTACAACATAAAGGCACATCATCTTTTTCTTTACTATCCATCATCTTACATGAAATCTAAGGATCCTCTCCACGAGATCCTTTCCTCCCACATCCACTAACTACAACCGTCTCATTGGTCCACCCTTCCTCTTGCTTATCCTGTACCAGGGTCCTAGGTGAGCGCACCTAAATTATGTATCTAGCATGTTCTCACTTAAGACCATAACAGGAGGATCGAGTCATCCCATGACGCATTGTACATTAGGGTCGGACATTCCTACCCCACGCTAACTTTAACCGTCTCATGGGACCCATTCTCTTTCTCAAGAGAAACTTCCCATGACGTATCATACATTAACGTCACAACATTTCTCAACACTGGGCCCCATTGGTTACCCATTTCAACACAGGGCCCCATTGGTTACCCTTGCCATAGCCATGGCTCAAATCAAAATCCACAACTCACACTTTCAACACTTTACCATTTTTCCTTTACTTAACATCGTCTACGTGAGTCACTACTCGTAACCACCCAGTGAACCTAAGTCCATTCTAGCACGTACAGCATGATACAGTCAATAGCAGCTCAATTCATAACATGATACATTTCAATGAGAAAAAATAAAAGTACATATCAAATAACATTGTGCAAGTAAGTAAACACATAAGAGTTTTGGATTGGACCGATGCCTTTCGAGTTACTAAGTTTTGTTGAGCAAGTATGTTTGTTTATTGATCTTATTAAACCAACTATCATAGTACTATCTGCAGATATAAACTACTGTCCAAATAAAAAAAAAAAACACTAAGCAATTTAACTTACTGTATTCCTACCTTACAGTAGGTATGTGTGCTCTACTGACTATGTTTATTCGTTTACCAAAGAAATATATATAATTGTCTTCTGTATACTAACACTCTTTTTATTAACTTCATTCTAATACCTGATATCCACAAGTAGTATACATTAGAAAAAGTTTTTATTTTTTTTTTACCTTTGCTTGCTTATAACTTTTTTCTTTACCTAGTTAAAGCAATTGTTGATACTTTGCACATTTTTAATTACCTCCTCCTAGTAGTTACACTGAGCCTTGTCTCATTTGTTCCAATCCTTGATTTCTAACTTCCAATCGATAAAAATGTACTTTGATCGTTAAAATAATAATAATAATAGTAAAACAGTAAGATCTTACCATCCTTGTTTTGTGAATGGAACTAATTATTTATAGGAATCGAATCTAGAACTAAAGTTAATACAGAGGCAAACTGTAAAGTAATAACATTATGCTTAGGAAAAACAAAACGTGCATGTACAGTGATGGATTTCTTCATTTCCCAGAAAACAGAGTATTCTCGGCTCCCACGATCCCGATGCGTACATGCGATTTCTTTTATTTTCACATACTTAAAATCTACATGTAGCGACTACATATACTTAGGAAAGAGTAGGGAAGCGATTATCCTACCTTGATTCCGGCCGAAAAAGCGGTTAATGGGTTTGGACTGTTTCGGACGGATTTGGAAAAATCGGAGAAGACGATAGAGCAACGGAACGCCGGGGATGACTTCGGATAGTTGGGGATTGATTCGGAGGTGCTCAGGGTCGTTCTAAAAAAATGGGCAGCCGGAATAAGTGCTCGGATAAGTGTAGAACCGAAACCCACTTTTACGTTCTCTCTCTAAACCACCATTGTTGGAGCTCAAAAATCTCTCTTTTTCTCTTTCTTTTTCTATCTCTGGACTGAGTATCAGAATGGAAAATGGAAAGTAGTAACTTTTGTTTTCATTTTCGGAATTATATGGGTGTATATAATGGAAGAGAATGAGTAGTGGGGAGGTGGGGTGTTGTAGTGGTTTGAGGGCATAGAGGGAGAAGTGGGGAAGTGGAAGAGAGATAATCGGAGAGAGAGGGAGTGTGTCAGCACAAGAGAGCTGAGAGGAAAAGAGGACGTGTCCATGTTTTGTGTACTTGGAAATATCCCCAGAAGCCTAGCCAGGACCCCACGATCACCCACCTGATTCTCCACATTACTAATAGCAAAATCGCCATGCATTACACGTACTTACATATGTTATATATATATTTTATAACTTTACTAAGATTTCTACTAACTACCAGTATATGTGATTAAAATAAAAATAAAACTAAAACTAACAAAGACACTATTTACTAATTGTTATAATTAAACTAATTAATATTACTTGAATGACTGTAAAATAAATTATGGAGAAAATTAGGGTCGTTACAATTATATAACCACACATTCACACAAACACTTTACACACACATGAATGTGTGATTGTAAAGTGGTTTAGAGTCAGTGGCGGAGGGAGAATAGGACGAGCGGGGGCACGCGCCCCCACTCAATTTCTTTTTTTTATTTATTTATAAATTTAAGATTTTAAAATGTATAGTTTGTATTTTCTCTAGTCGAATATCATTTCATTCTCAATTTTTTTTACACATATTTGAACATTGTCATTAGACCAGCGAATGAGATGTCTAATGTGAAAAATAGCCGCCACTTACTATTTGGAACTCTCTAATGCATAATGTTCAAAATTCAAAAATGCCTAAACCATGGGTTATATGTTTTATACTTTAGCAATTATTAACAATGGGAGCAATAATGCTAAATATTGTGTGGTGAATTACTCTTAAACTTGATCCGCTGAGACAATTCAAGTAGTTCAATTGTTTTTATATCCTATGTAATTTACTATATTAAAAAATTATGTTAGGTTTTTCAATTCTTAGCACAAATGTTTTAACGTTGCTTAAAACCAAATTTTGTAGTTGAAATGTGTTTAAAAGTGCCCCCACTTACATAGTTTTCTGGATACGCCATTGTCTAGAGTACCACGAGACAATACTTCCGGACTAAATAATTACTCATATGGATATATGTGAAAGAAAGAGAGGTACGGTTATGAGAGAGTGAAATTATCGCACCCTAATTGGGTTCCGAGGCATCTATAAAAGCATCTAAAAACACCTCAAATCGCAATCTCATAGTTCCCGAATAAATTTCTATGATCCAAACCGTTCAATGTGTGAAAATCTGATTTTAAGGATGCCCGCGAGAAATTAGAAAAAAATATGACCAGAAAGTGCTTGTTTTGAGCAGTTTTTAATTGAACCGTTCATCAAATCTGAGCTAAAACTGCTCAGATCAAGCCATTCCCGGTCATTTTTTTGCTGATTTCTCGTAACTATTCTTAAAATCACGTTCTGATTACATTGAGCGGCTCGAATCATCAAAATTTGATCGGGAACTACAAGATTTTTTTAGATGTTTTTATAAATGTCCCTGGAACCGCCCCGCTATCTATCTATCTATCTATCTATCTATCTATCTATCTATCTATCTATCTATCTATATCCTATTAGAATGTGTTTAGGCCTACTAATCCTTTAAACCTCCATTGCTAATTTTTTAGAGTTTTGATTGTCTTTTAATTTGTTTAAATGGGGAGGGACAGGGAGAGGGAGAGGGAGAGAGAGAAAACGTGGGGAGGGGGAGAGATTTTAGGAGAATTGAGACAAAATAATCCAATGCTCCAGTGACAATTTTTATGTGGTGGCCCAACTTATCTTTCCACCGCATGTTTGTGTGGTTCTCACTATAAAGTGTCGAACCAGCACAAATTATTTTTTTGTCCCGTGCATTGAATGAGCACAACACTAGATGATAAAAAAGATAGTTTAATATTTCAACAGAAGAGAGTATGTCAAAAGTTCAATCCCTATTTCAATGTACTAATCTAACTTTTCTTATAATACCGACTTTCGTTAATAAAAAAAGGGGGAAAAATTCTGAAAGGCTAGAAATGGTCCAAATCGATCCTGTTCGTTTTGGATTTTGAGAGAAGTTTTTGAAAATATTAAATGTAGAAAGATAGAGAGAGAAAATTTATTAGAGACCATGCACAGAAATTTTGAATACCCAAAACGAGCAATATTTAGGTTAGGCTGTCCAAAAAAAATTCTGACAGCCTAGAAATGGTCCAAATCTAAATAGTTCATGCATAGCCTTCGTTCTAGAAATTTTGATAATCTGAAACAGAACCACGAAGCACTTGCAGTTGGACTTGTGTGGCCCAATCCAACTATTCTTAGTCCTATACCTTGTGATTCAGTCACCCAAAAAGAGAGGGAATATTACATATTTTGTGTAAATAGTACTAGTACCTATTTCAGCCATTATCAGCGTCGTTCATTTTTTAGGACTTGATTTAGAGTTAGTTTTTGCCAAAAATGAACGCAATTAGATATTGGTAAGTACTTGATTAAGTATTCAATTCTCGGTTTAAGATTAGACAAGTGTTTTGTTGATCAAATACTTGTTGATATGAGATTAAGTTGGCTTTTAGCCGTATGGATAAAAGAACAAACCATTAAAGCTGAACGGTTGTGGTTGTTAAAGTGGAGCTCGATGTGAGCTCCACAAAGAATGAGTATTGCCCACTTGTCTATTAGCTAAACGAACAAGATCGCACCCACAGTTCAAAGAAGAAAACACACCAAGATTGCACCCCTTTGAAAAAAGAATCCTATCAAATTGGCTACACAGGATTAAACCCAGGGGTTTTGCCCATTGATAAAGATAAATGATTGACTTTGGGAAACTCCCATTGGTCATGGGTTCGATTCACCACCGGATGAGTACCCTGATAGTAAGTGGGGGACTGTGACTAGTGTGGTGTCGCTAATTCCTCCGAAATTTGAATTGCACAGTCGGGTCAAATTATGACTCGACTACATAGCTGTTACTCGGTTATAAAAAATAAAGATGAAATGTTAGGGATGCCTAATGTGAAAGGAAGAAAAATTTGACAACTCAAGACAACCCTTGACGTGATATTTTTTTCCACGGATTCGGTAGTAAACTCCACTGGAGTGGAGCCCATAGTAAGTGGAGTGGAGCCCATAGTAAGTTCAATTGCCGCTCGTGACACTTACATAGTCCCATTCCATGAACTGAACCAAGCAATTTGGATGAGTGCAATTTTGTTCATCTTCTTTAAAGAAGAGTGAATATTATTTTTATTTTTATTGGTTGAAATGGTGTAGATTACACACCTGCAATACATTTTTTGATAAGCATAACATCACTTTGTAATAAGATCCACACCATTTCAATCAATAAGAAGGAGGGTAACACCCTCTTAAATGGAGGGTGAACAAAACTCAACTCAACTAAAGTAGAGGAAAAGAACCGTCGAAGCTGTGAATCTTGTCCAAACCGATTCATATCGGCAAGTTTCATTTGGCTTTTTAGCAGCGTGGCTTGGCCATGGTTTAAAAAAATAAAAACTAAATCAAATGATTTGGTTTACGGTTTTATGCATGTGGTTCTGGTTCTAATTTGACCCGAATTCGCAGTTTTCATATACTATATTAATTTATATTGAACCCCACTACAGGTACCGATACACTTCATACCGACTGGAAGAGAAAAAAAATATTCGCGCGAGTCAGCCCCATAGAAATCAGTCCAATCTGATATGTGTAGGTGCTCGATCCAATCTTCCATTTTTTTCATTCAGTTTTCAAGCAAATCTTTGTTGCTTCAAATGTTTTCTAGCAAATTTTTCTCAACTTGAAGTAAACCGTGATTTAAAACCGAAATTAACCTCGTTGTAGCCTAATGCATGGTTCGGACTTGTTAGGTTCTATGCATCTCGTGGATTGGTTTGGTTCTCAAAATATTCAATCCGTAGGAGTTCGTTTGATTTTGGTTTACCAGTGATGATTTGTCCCCCTCAACTTAATTGCTGAGCAGGTTTTGATGATAAGTTGTCATTGTTTGTGCTCTTTTTACTGCAAATTTACATTGGTATGCTTGGTTGGCTCCTTGCCAACCAAGCCAAATCCGTAAGAGTTAGTTGTCCAACAGGTTTTGATATAAGTTGTTATTGTTTGTGCTCTGTTTGCATTGTAACATTTTCAAAAACGGTTTATCCTTTAGTACAAGGAGTTTTCTTAGTGCGCTAGTTAATGCAGTACGAAAATGTAGTACGCGTTAATGGATATTATCCAAATCACATCATTGTTATCTAAACCGTTCATTTCGATAAGAACATGGTCACGATAGATTTTGTCATACAGTATATTTTTATAATTATACATATTGTTCGTTTTGTATCATAAATATCGTTTGGCCAAGAGGCTCAACGTATCCGACCAATTTAATTTTTTCCCTAAATGATCAACTCAGTGAGATCTTCAAACTGATCAATAGTTCAATCAAAGTGATGAAATCCCAGTGAAGCATACCAAGGCACAATACAACCCCTTGTGTGCTAAATTAATTCAGGTTATGCACCACGGGAACTCCTTGTCCAGTGCTTTCTCTCACCTATATTGTAGAACGTTATCCTACTTTATCATTGTTCAATTTTGCCCTTTTCTTATTATAGGTTTTTTTTTGTTTTTTTTGTTTTTTTTTTTGGGGGGGGGGGGGGGGGGGGGGGGGGGGGGGAGTGGTTCTAATTTCTAAATCAATATTTCAAATAAGAACCCCATCTTCCCCCTATAAAAACTCATCCCTCAGTCCAAATCCCTTCATCCTCACAAGTACCCCCCCCTACAATTTCTACTATCCAAAATTTTAGAAGTATTTTTTGTGGGTTTGATCAGAGATGGGTTCCATGGGCATTAATGCATCACTCACTTTGTTTCTCTTGCTCAACCTTCTCTTCTTTACCTTTGTGAGTGCATGTGGGACTTGTCCATCAAACCCAAACCCAAACCCAAACCCAAGGCCAAACCCAAACCCAAGGCCAAGTCCCAACCCTACTACTCCCAGTAGTGCCACTACTTGCCCCAGAGATGCCCTAAAACTAGGTGTCTGTGTTGATTTGCTTGGTGGGTTGATCAATGTTGTTGTGGGTACTCCTCCAACAACTCCTTGCTGCAGTCTCATCCAAGGCCTTGCTGATCTTGAGGCAGCTGTTTGCCTTTGCACTGCCATCAAGGCAAACATTTTGGGCATCAACCTCAACATCCCTCTCTCCCTCACTTTGCTTCTTAATGTTTGTGGAAGAAATGCCCCTCCTGGCTTCCAATGTGCCTAAACCAAACTCCCATTTTATCAACCCGGATCGAAATCCTATATATGTTAAATTTCAATAAATTACTTCATAGTGAAAATTTATATATAGGGAGACCAGATCCATTCCAGATGGGGCAGAAGTCGATGTTTCTTAGCTCTTGAAACTCTTTTTTTTTTTTTTTGGATATTTTTCTGTACGTTGGTAGCATTTGCGTGATGAATTCTGTACTCATAGTGTACGTATGGAGTACACGTGTGTGTTCGAGATAACATCTCATTTCCTTTGGGAAGATATTGTTTGTGAAATTTGATGTTGTTTGTCAAATAAATGTAGAAAATGTTTGTCCTAAATATTGCAGTGATAATTTTTATCATGGTTTGCTCATTTGGTAAGTGTAATGATTGTAACTTTACATGGAATGAAAAATTACCGGCTTGGATAAAAAAAGAAGAAGATTAAAATAGACCATTGGCACAACGGTAAGCGCTACCCAAGATTGGAAGAAGAGTCAAGACGTACGCCAATCAGAACCCCACCAAAAAAATGCCAAAATCGCAAAGAAAACCTAACCAAAAACTCCAATATATGCTCCTGCTAAAAACAACCCAGAACCAAGCAACCAGCTAGAAAATCAAATGAGACCCAAACGTTATGATGAATGACTATGACTGCATGCAATATGCCAGTTGCATGTCTCCAAATACTACAAAAGTTGGTTTGAGCTTAGAGACTATAATTTGTACGTAGCTAGTTCTAGCTAGGCTTTTAGCTCGTAGCCCATGGGCCTCGTTTAGAAGAAAGTCTTTGACGTTTTCCAGCCTACAGTCAACCCGTGAATCAAAATCGGGTGATAATAATGCATCCTCACATGGAAAAAAGGAGATAAAGTTAAAGGGAAGATTCCAAACCTAATTGTTTTGATTTTGACTAGCGGAGACTTTTAAAATATCTGATACTACTAATATTTGTCAATCAAGGTTCTGTCAATTGCACAGTTGCAAATAATATCTAGAGTGTGGAAAAATTGAGGTTTGGCAGGTATGGGTTGTTTCTTGGTTCCGGCTTTGTCCTTTTGGTTTACTCTCTTGAGTTTCGATTTGTTTCTTTTGGTACTAAGTTTTTATGTTTGTTTGGGTTGTTTCAGTGGATGTTTTGGTATTGTTTTTTACCATGGTGTTTTTGTTCTTGGGTGGCGTATGCCGGTGTGACCGTTATCCGCTAAATCTTTGTAATTTTTTTAAAAGATTTATAAAATATTTTCTGCTGATCAAAAAAAAATTAGTTGCACTAATTTAACTCTCTTTTATTTTGTGTCTTTATTTTCATTGTTGCTGAAGTTGTTTGAATAGTTGCTCAAAAATTTTTTTTATTAGTCTATAAAAAGATTAAAAATAGATAGAAAAAGAGGGGTGGGGGGGTGTGGGCGGAAATCTATACACTAGACTTTTGGGGGAAAAATTAAGGAAAAAGCAAATATATATATATATATATATATATATATATATATATATATCTGTTTCAGCTTTTTTTTCTTGTTCAGATTGGGATATTAAATTAGCCAGCAACAAAAAATTCATCGCCAATTTCAATATATTTCTTAGAACTTAAGCATGAACAGAGATTAACCAAGGCAGATTGCATACATTCAAACTATCAATAGGCTCAATTGTTACAGAATAAAAGAAACAACCCAACAATTTCAAATACTCACAAAAACATGCATTCTACATTACGAAGAAGAAAGATATACGAAAGTCATATTTCTTATTAATTAGGATCAAATCTAATAATATCAACTGACCAATAACAAAAAAAAATTACTAGCAAATAGTTACAATTGCATCATCAACAATAAATAAAAGAGTATAATAGATAAATTGAAGCCATAGTAAAATGTTGGAAAACGGAAGCTATACATATCACTGATGGGAGTAGGATATTTCTCACACACATTAGTAAGCATATTTTTATTGATAAAGTGCACAAACAATTACAAAGCTCTCACTCACGTCTCTCTTCTTTTTCTCTCACTCAACTCCCATACTTCTACAATATGAATTACAAGCCTAATTATAGGCAAAGCTACACACTTAATTTATAAGCTTACATTTATTGAAACACTCACAAAATCAAATACGTAATGGCGAAAATCTTCATCTGATTTTTGACTAAATTCTTCCAATTATTTTGAAGCTTATCAGTACCAAGTCTCCAAAAGAATAGTTCCCAAATGTGGGAATCATGCTTACTATTTCAACATAACATTCCATACATTGAAACTATACCATGGTTGTTTAGGTTGCCAATTGCTAAACTCTTGTTTGATGATTCGGCATAAATTAGTTTTTTTATCAACTGGACACCCCAAATGCTGAAGGTACCAGCAGCATCCAAACAAAGACATGTTTCGAATGAACATTAACCTTCTCAATTCTCATACCAAAAAGTGTCCTCGATAACAAACCTGATGCGCGCGCTTAAAAACTGCAATGTCATTCCCGTAAGCAGTAAACTTGTACGTAGTCCCGATAGGAAGCAAGAGCTAGTGCGTATCTTCTTAGGCATTAGAGGAGCTTAGCTAAAATTTTCAATGGATCGAGCTCGGTTAGAAAAAGGATAGTTAAAGAAACAAAAGCGTTACTAAAAATCAAATATAATATCCCAAATAATTCTATCCGTCAAAGCACAGCCAACAGGCACGCAAAGATATGAACACACAAACTTACCCCAAAAAAAAAAAGACATGAACACACACTAGCTTTATCAACCAAACTCCGATTACTGGTATCTGGTAATCTATTATACTCTGGCACATGTGAATATATTGTATTCTGCTATCAGTTGCACATACCAGCAAATACGACCATTGACGGTCTTTAGTGTGGACTGTGGTTATGTTTGGTTACAACTTCTTCATCATCACCAAAAAAATTCTTTGCAACAAAAACACTGAACCTTGTGGTAGATGTGTGCAAAGCAGCATAATTAAGGTAGATTGATTAACGTGAGAAAAAAAAAATCAATGTAACAAGAACACCACAAGAATAAACTTTTTACAGCGACCTTAGAAATCATGTTTTCCATGGACTTCATATCAAAAGCATGCAGTTCTTACAAATTCTACAAGTTAGCCTTAACACGAGTAATCCATTGAAATGATAACAGCACAGAAACGCCAACTTCATAAATTCATGTTCTGAAGGTCTTTCATAGTTCATATCAGTAGCCTGCAGAGTTTAACAAGGCCAATACTGCAAGTACAAAAGCACAACAGAAGAACACATAGAGGAATACATAATTAAGCACACATGAGGACAACATAAATCTGAAAATTAACCAAAATGCTAAAAGATGTTAACAGCTGCGAAAGTACGAAATTAATGAAGTCTTACCAACGAGCACCAAATTCAGCTTAGCACACTGCAAAAGACAAAACAAAACAAAACAAAACTATATATATATATATATATATATATATATATATCCATATCAAAGAGCAAACAAGTATAATCTATCCCAACTGAGCCAGAATAACGAGTTTTCAACGACCTACACGATAAAAAACCAGGGTATATCTAGATTAGGGAGAGGAAAAAGAAAGGGCTTTTTGACGTTTTTGTTCCCAAAGTATTTACGTTGTGCCATTTTGGTTCCCAATATTTCAATTCCTAACATTGTATCCCCAAAGTAATCAATTTTGTCTTTAAATGGTCCTGCGACTGACGCCGTTCCTTCCCTCCGTCAAAATCAAGGGCAATTTTGGTATTTCACCCCCTTTCTCCCTCAAAACGGCGTCATCTGGTTAGCCGAATTGGCTTTTTGACTTTTTTGATCCCCAAAGTATTTCCGTCGTGCCATTTTGGTCCCCAATATTTTAATTGCTAACATTGCATCCTCAAAGTATCAATTTTGTCTTTAAAAGGTTCCTGCGGCTGATGCCGTTCCTTCCCTTCGTCAAAACCATGGGCAATCTTGATATTTCACCCCCTCTCTCCCTCAAAACGGCGTCGTTTGGTTGGAATTTGGAAATATTAATTTTTTTCTTCCATGGTTGTCTTAGGTTTCTCATTGAAAGATTTAAAGTTAAAAAAATAATTATGACTCTTTAAGATAAAATAATCAAAAAATTAAGATCTTCTCACTGATTCAAACAGATTAAAATTTTGAACTAATTTTTTCACCATATTTTTTAATATATAAACAGCCTAAAAAAATCAAGTGTTTCAATTTTCAACCTGTTTGAACCGATGCGAAGATCTTAATTTTTTGATCATTTTATGCTAAAGGGTCATAATTATTTTTTTGAATTTAAGGCTTTCAATGAGAACCCTAAAAGAATCATGGAAGAAAAAAATCAATATTTTCAAATTCCAACCAAACGACACCGTTTTGAGGGAGAGGGGTAAAATACCAAGATTGCCCTTGGTTTTGACGGAGGGAAGGAGCGGCTTCAGCGGCAGGAACTATTTAAAGACAAAATTAATACTTTGTGGATGCAATGTTAGCAATTGAAATATTGGGGACCAAAATGATACGACGGAAATACTTTGGGGACCAAAATGGCACGACGAAAATACTTTGGGAATCAAAAAAGTCAAAAAGCCAATTTGGCTAACCAAACGACGTCATTTTGAGGGAGAGAGGGGGTGAAATGCCAAAATTGCCCTTGGTTTTGAAGGAGGGAAGGAGCGGCGTCAGCCGCAGGGACCATTTAAAGACAAAATTGATACTTTGTGGATGCAATATTAGCAATTGAAATATTGAGGACCAAAATGGCACAACGAAAATACTTTGGGGACCAAAAAGTCAAAAAACCAAAACGAAAAAGAAATTACGTTGTAAATCTGCCATGCTTTGCCTACGCTGACGGTGACAAAGGTCTCGGTGCCTAATCTTTGTATCCGATTGCTCTAAACGGCTCGAATATTCCCATTCTCTTTTTCTCAGGAGAGAGAGAGAGAGAGAGAGAGAGAGAGAGAGAGAGAGAGAGAGAGAGAGAGAAGTTTCTCCGGGATTTTTTGGTGGTTTTTACTCAGTTTTTAGGGTTTTGGAGCGCAAGGGGTTTTAGACACGACGAAGATGGTCGTGACGACGCCGTAATTGGTTTCCGTAGTGGAGTTCCGCTTTTGGGCAAAGTTCCTTCTGAGCGTTTGATCGCTTCAATTGATCTTGGCCGTAATTGTTAGTTTTTAGTTAAAATTTTGTGAATTAATTATTGATTCATCTTGACGAGAGAGAATTGAAAAGGTAAAAAAAAATTACTTTTACCCAAATATTGTTTGAGATTATCCAAGATAAAAAGCCGAATTTTGGGCTTTATCTTTGATATTTTCTAAAAAATTTGGATAAAAGTAAAAAAATTATTGGTTTTCCAGTTACTCTCATCGAGACGAATCAATAATCCACAAAAATTTAGCACAAAACTAACAAACACCCAAAAATTTGAATAAGGGCAAAACAAAACAAAAAATTCACGAAAAACTTAGGAAAACAAGACCTTAGTAAGAAAATGAGGAACAAACTACTTGTGCTTTTGCCACTGCTTAGATTGCTGAGAGGTTGCTAAACTACTTTTTGAGTAAGCTTTTGCAAAAAAAATTGGATTTTGGTCACTGCTTATGATTGACAATAAGCTGAATAAGGAGGTTGCTAATAAACGAAAAGTTTTCGGCTGATTATGGGTTTCGAGATTGAGTTTAACTCTAACTACTTGAGAAGGTAAAAGATTTTTCCTCTTTTCACTTTCGAGATTTTTCCACTTTTTTCTTTCAGCCTTTTGAGAATGTTTGATCATGTTTGTGGCTTAGGGGTTGTTCGGCTAAATAATTCAGAATGGATTATTTTTTTATCCTTATTCAAGAAAATTCTCATTTGTTAGTTTTTCATAAATTTTTTAAAGATTATAGCTTCGTCATGACGAAAGAAATTTAAAAAGTAAAAAATAACGATCAAAACTCAATTTTTTTGAATAAAGACGAAAAAATTGAATTATTGGCTTATTTTTTTCTTAATTCAAAAAAAATATGTTTTGGTCATAATTTTTTGCTTTTTAGATTTCTTTCGTCATGACAAAGCAATAATCCAAACCAAGAGTAATTCGTAGTGGGCCAAGTACAATTCGATGCAGCCAAGAGCAATTTGTAGCGGCCAAATACAATTCGATGCGGCCAAGTGCAATTAGATGCGGCCAAGAGCAATTCGTAGCGGCCAAGTGCAATTTGATGCGGCCAAGAGCAATTTGATGTGGCCAAGTAGAATTCATAGCGGTCAAGTATAATTCAATGCGGCCAAGTGCAATTAGATGCGGTCAAGAGCAATTCGTAGCGTCCAAGTGCTATTTGATGCGGCCAAGAGCAATTTGTAGTGTCCAATTCGATGCGGCTAAGAGTAATTTGATGCGGCAAAGTGCAATTCGTAGTGGCCAAGTATAATTTGATGCGGCCAAGAGTAATTCGATGAAAAATTGACAAAAACTAACAAATTAAAAAAATAATCCACAATATATTTTTAAGCCGTACAAGGCCTTAGAAAACATGCACTCCAGTTGGATCCTCGCAGTAATCTCGATAGCGATATAGGAATATTGATATTGCTTCCAATGGAGGATTAAAAATGGTAAGGACAAGTGGGGACGGAATTAAAAACACTAGTATGTCATTTCGAGTTACGCAATGCTGAGTGGTAGAAAAATACAATGAAAGATTAATTATATTGTTGGGTGTGAAAAAATTAGGTGAAATTCGTCTTGGCCCTCATCAAATTCAGTTTGATTAAAGATTTCTTGCAATTTTTATTTATGGTTCGATCTCTCTTAAAAGATTGCTCAAAAAGATCTCACAGCCCTGTACTGAAAGTAGTTGGGTAAACTAAAACTCATTGCAGCTGGTGGAGTACCATCAAAATAGGCATAAAAAAATGGCATTTGTTCTTGAAGCACCTGAAAACGTTAAAAAGACACACACACACACACACACACACACACACACACACACACACACAAACGTACCCCTAAAAAATGGCTTCTAATTTTAATTTTAATTTTGAGAAAAAAAGTGAGTTTTTTTTTTTTTATCAGCATAAAAAAAAAGTGATGTATATTTAATGGCGACTTTACTTATAACATTAATCCAGCTATTATTGCCCAAACTCCTCACTCTCTTAGACCAAATTCTGAGGAGGAAGACACTGTCATTTGGGTGCCTTATCCAAGTGGTTCTTTCAATGTTAGATCAGCTTGGAATGCCATAAGGGTGAAGTACCCACAAAACCCTGGGTCTAAGATAATCTGGAGTCGACATAATGTGCCTAGGTGGTCTTTTATTCTTTGGTTGGCTACTCTCCAACGTTTGAGTACTAAAGATAGGTTATGAAACTTGGGCTTGCAAGTGGATGAATTGCATTGTCTATGTAATTCAATGAAGGAAACCCATCAACATTTTTTTTTAAGTGCTCCTTTTCTTCGGCAGTGTGGCAGCAGATGATGTCTAAGAACAGAGTTCAAGGGATGCCTATGAGCCTAGAGCAAATTCTTAACTGGTTTCTCTCCGATGGAAGGGGTACTAATACTTAGCTAAGTTTCATTAAACACTTTGATTGCTTCTGTTTATGGGTTGTGGCAGGAACGGAATTCCTGAATCTTTCGAACAATGGCAAAAGGGTATACCCAAGTGGCTGATGGGATTGAAGCTACAATTCAGAATTTTCTCAGCTCGAGGAGACATATGAACCATCCAGTCAAAATAAGAATATTTGTGCGATTTGGGGACTGTCTAACAGAGTTATGGTGGTTGTATAGTTAGGAGTTCTAGTTTGATAAGTGGTTGTTTTTGCTTTGTTTCTGTTGTAAGTTGTTTCTGTAAGAGGATTGACTCCCTGGAAATTCTTGTTTTCCTTGTTTTGAGCTTAATAAAAGTGTGCACTTATAAAAAAAAAAAAAAACAACACATTAATCCAGCTGACAATTGACAACACTTATCGTCCTCATAGGAGTACATTTTTATTCAAATATGTTCACTAAAACTAACAAAAATTAAATTGTAAAATTCCATTTCTTTTTGGTCTTGAGGACAAATATATATTGAATTGAAGGGCATTTTGTGGACCGACGATGTTGTTGGGTTATTTTCGGCACAGATGGTAACATGTTAATTAATTTCTAGAGAATAAACCCGAATCGAAAATTAATTCACCAACATGCATGCCCTCGTATTCATCAAGAAGCCAAATCATATAACACAAAACAAAAACCACACAAGAGGTGGACACTCGATGACGGTCATACATGAAATACAGATACAAAAAACGATGACGGTTATACTAGACGTCGGACGGAATGAACTACACGAGAGGCGGACACACGAAACCAGGCGGCGGAGTAAGCCCACAAGTAGCAAGCACCTGAAGAGCAAGAGGAAGGAATATGTTGAGGTTGAGAAGCTTAAGCCTTATGGTAGTGCAAAGGCAAATAGCTGCTTCCAGCTCAAGCAACCCTTTAAGCACTGGGCAACACACGTTCTCAATCGGGTCCCCTATCCCAATATGCACCAACCCTCCAAGCACGTCAACACACAACCCTAATTTAAGCGCGTTGATCGGGCATTTCGGTTGGGTGGCAGGCGGTGGCGGTGGGCTGACACCTGGCCCCCCTCGGCCTCCGCCACCTCCTCCAGGAGGACCACCGGAAGGAGGTCCCGGAGGTCCCCTATAAGGCGGATAGGGAGGAGTGGTTCCCGGAGGCGACACTCCCGGAGGGTTTATTATAGGAGGTAATACGCCTGGGGGATTGTAAATTGGCGGAGTTGTAACCGGCGGTGGCAGTGAAGTTCCCGGCGGTGGTTTATACAAAGGCGGCGACACCTTGGGCCGCCCTCCGTGGGGCGGCGGGTGGGGACGGGGAGCGCTTGGTGGTTGGGGCCGGGGAGCGCTTGGTGGGTGGGGCCGGGGAGTAGAAGGCGGGCTAGGGCAGTGGTGAGGTGGTTGGGTTGGTGTAGGGCAACACCCACCACAAGCAAATATGGGTGGTAGCGAAATCAATATGAACAACATGCATGTGAAGAACATTGGTATCATGACCTTAGAACCCATTAGTCCTTAGCAGCTAGGGCTCCTAGAGGTTTTCTTGGTTTCTATACCTTCATTTTTTTTGGGGGGGAGGGGGGGGGGGGTCTTGATGTGTTTTTGGTGTTTAGTTTTTATAGCTGAATTCTATGAACAGCCCGTGAGTTGTTTTCCATGAAATTTAAACAAAGGACAATATTTTGATGACTCCAAAGAGTTCCAAAGCTGAAGAATTTGGAGGGTTCCACTTCCATTGGGGATTCCAAAGCAACATCCGTGACCCGGTGGGCTGATGATCGATCAGTTCAATCCGTGAAGCGGTCCTCTTTGGTTTCAGAAACCATAGTGAAGCTTGCACGGATTTCCATGAGCTAAGCTGGCTGTTTGCAGTATATAGTTTTGTTCTCTTGTAACCAGCAGGGCCGCAGACGAGAAAAATCTAGCTGAGCTTTAGAAAGTTCGAGTTTACTCATTAAGCTTTTAGCAAGCTCGAGCTCAACGAAGATTTTACAAGCCAAGTTCAAGCCGAGTTTGTCTAGGTTTATGTCGAACTCGAACTGGTCATGTTCTTTAACTAGTCAAAATATCGGTATTTATGCTCTCGTGCGATCCAGATTTGTAGATAAAAAATTTTTTTTGTACATTAAAATGTCATACATGTCTAAGATTATAAAAACATATATAATTTTTTTTAAGTACAAGAAACGCATAAGTTTATATATGTCAAACTTCAGATTCGCGAGTCTAATCAAGTCGAATATTATCAGGTTCAGGTTCGACTTATTTATTAAGCGAGCCCAAAAAATTGAGACTCGTGTTCGACTTGTTTGGTAGACCGAATAGAACTCGAATGAGATCTTACTGAATCGATAATAGTTCACGAATTGCTCAGTTCATTTACACCCCCACAGTTGCAGGTTTGCGACATTTTCGTTAGTTTCCAGTTCACGAATAGCTCTCGAGCGTTAATTTGGGCTGTCATTTTGAGAAGCGATCTTCAGTGGATTTGAGTCCACGAAACGGGTTCTAGAATAAATGGGCTTAAATTTGACTGCTGAAGATTGATGGGGCCTTTAGTTGTTTGCAGCTTTTCGTTCCTGTATACTTCCTCCGATTGGCTCCTTGCCAACTTTATGTATTTCATTTTTCTTATCGTTTGGGGTAGCATATGATTATCGAGGGCATGGTGTCAGCTTAGGTACGATGCTTTTGTCTAGTTCTGATGCCGTTTGTGCTTTCGATCTCTCTAATCTTTGTAAACATCTCAAATGATTAATACTCCGATTCATTTCTCACATTTCAAAAAAAAAAGGATTGCATATGATGTTATATACTAATGAAAAAATTATCGCCCAACAATATATACTTTAGGGGGCATTTGAAGTACTAGCTAGTCCATACTTAAATCACATGAATCGCGTGCGTGAGCGGAAGCGCGTGCTTGAAAGTGTCTTTGAAAAACATTAACCTTTTAAATTCGCAAGAGCAATGATTGAGAGAGCGAATGCATGCACGACACATTGAAAGATTATGCGACTTAACGTCTGTACTACATGTACCTTGATGGTTTTCCGGGTGCGACACGAGCGGGTCAGGCCACCTGAAAGCAGGCCCACCCAGAGTTTGTTATGAGAGAGAGTTGCCCAATCTTTTCTGGGCCCGATCTCTCAGCCCATGGTGTTTACTGTACTTCAGTCCCTCTGGGCCCATCCAGATCAGTTACGGCTTGATTTACAGAATATGAGCCTGCTTATTTTTTGGCCAAGGCTGAGCGAGAAAAATTATTCGATATCTATGGGGTACCACATGGCAGTGTCTCAAAGGCACTAAATCGTCTCTCGGTTGAGCGATTCTGTAGCTAAAGTTCTTAGGATGTGTCTAGATCGAGCATTTATTTACTAGCAATTTATTGAGGGAAAAGGAAATGCAAGGGCAACGTACAATTAACTTCTGAACTACGTACATAGTCTTTTCCGTTGACAAATTGTTTTATATTCTCTTCTGCATTTCTAAAAAATCCTTACAAGTACTTGATCCAAACACAACCGTGATTTCATTTTTTGCCAACGCCTGGACTCGAGTTTTGAACTTAAATTGAGTACTCAAGGCTCGATATACGAGTGTTAGGTTGAATAGATGAGAGATGAATCCAAAAGTCTGATGTCTAGCTAGGCCCTCAATATTCTGAGATGCCTTGGCCGCAATCAAATTAAAAGTCTCGGCGTCTTTCCTTCCCAGTTTTTTGGGATCGGAAGGAAAGAAGCGGAGAATTTTTTATTGCAGTCAAGACATCTCAATATTCTGATCAGCGGCCACTTATTCGACCATTGATTATTAGAACCCTAAGTCTTTTCGGACTTTATCAAGTTGCTTGGATTGAATCCACCTAAATTTCAACACTAGATTAATCTTTGGCTTAAACTAATACTCCATAAAAGTTGACTATGTTAAAAGTAAAAGTAAAAAAAGCATCAAAATGGAGCCGTGAAATTATTAGAGAAAAGAGGACTGTAGATATAAACGTGATAAAAACTTGAACTACACGCACACACTACAACATAGTACATTTGACAATACCTGAAAAACAAAACAACCATAATCTCAAAACCAAATACCACACACCAACATAAGCAAAAACAACTTATATAAACCTTTTAGGAAGGAGGAGAGACAATAATAATGGCATTATGAGAGAACAAAATGCAGCTTATATAGTTGTTTAATTGCATTCGAAGCCGCTCGGGACGGTCTTTCCGCAGTAATTGAGAAGCAAGCTCAAGGAAACTGGAACGTTAAGGTTGATTCCCAACACATTGGCTTTGATGGCAGTGCAAAGGCAAACAGCCGCTTCAAGATCGACCAACCCCTCGATGAGGGAGCAACACGGGGTCTTCGCTGGGGTCCCGACAACAAGGTGAACCAAGTCGTTCAGCAAGTCGGCACAGACGCCCAGTTTCAGGGTGTCTTTAGGGCAAGTGGGCTTCGGCGGCGTGGGTGGGGTGACCTTGGGCGGTGTGGGTGGGGCGACCTTAGGCACCGGCGGGGAGTGCTTGTGGTGGTGCTTGGGGGGTTTTGGTGAAGGTGGTGGGCATGAGATGGGCACATGAGTGGAAGTGACTAGAGTGAAGAGGAGGAGGAGGTTGAGGGAAAGGAGAAGGGCAGTTGTTGCTACAGCCTTTGAAGCCATGTTCAAATACACCACAAAAAGATAAGTTGGATTTTGCTTGTGAGTATTAATTAATTGAGGGTATGGAAATGGAGAAGTGGGCTTGGGTTTTATAGATGAAGGCTGGTGCCTGGTGGGGTCCTTTTTGCTGTTACTCTTTCTTCTTTTTAATGTTCTGTCATTTCTTTTGCCTGTCGACGAAGGAAAAAACAGAAAGTCTATCACACCACACCGCTCAGCTTCATCGTTTTCCCACCGCTCTCAATCTCAAATGTTTTGGGGCGGTTTGAATTTTAAAAGATTCTTTTAAAAATCAGACCAATGATTATCAAGATAGACAGTGAGATTGAGCACGGCAATAGGGGAGCAGTGAAACAGAGCGGTGAGATAGCACCGCTCAAGAAAAAAATGCCTACACAAATGTGGAATTAATGACTGTACAAAATTTCATAAAATAATGGAGCCTTCCTTGCTCCTTTTTTTAAATTAATATTAAACATTTATTATTGCAAAATCATACTTCTAAAATTATTAGTATTACATTTATGTAATTCCAACAATTATATAAGTCCAATAAACCAGAGGGCAGTTCGCACAGTGCCTTTCACCTGGTAACTATCTAGGAGCTCAGAAGTCTTTGGTCCGGTTGCAATTCACACCCGCATGTTATCAATTCCTTTGTCGGGCCAGTTTGTACTGGATTTTTTACCGACTTTAATTGGACTACCTCTATGGTGTGAGATTGGTCCATATCTTGAACGGATACAAAATTATCTCTTATCACAGCAGTAAAAGGATAAGGCCAAAAATTACAAAGAAAGTGTACACCCACCGATTGTTCACACACGCAAGTTTGTAGGGTCGTCCTAAAAGTTCGTCATCAATGTAAATAATCTTTTTACTACATCTTCCACACCGAAAATTACTTAGAATTTTCTTTATCTATCTCTCTTCACTCGTTACTCTCAAAAATCTATCTCAAAACTCAAATCGAACAGGGCTAAGAACAGTGCAATAGTACTATATTTTTATGAGTAAGGAGTCACACCATGAATCTTTTCGAATTGATGAATTAAAAGGAAGAAAAGATTTTGCCGTGTTGTATATTCTACTAATTTTGTTTTTCTTTTCTCTGAAAATGAAAGGAGATCGAAATTATGGAAGGATGATACCCCATGTGGGCAGAATGGATTGGAAATTTGGAAATATGGAAATATGCGAAGACAAGTTGGCGGTGCAACCCTGGAGGATAAGACTCCATCCAGGAAGTGTTATGGAGATCTGTTCGGAGTTTTGCTCATTGGTTAGCTGTCATTTCTCTAATTTCTAGTGGCTCAGACTTTCATGCTTGCATGATGCATAGTAGAGGTCTTTTTCCTTCGTAAATGTGGGGTCGCAACTTTTTTCATAAGGAAAATGCTACACACACAACCAACCAAGCACAATCAGCCCACACAACCGCTGACATCAGCGTGACGTAAGACAAAACGACGTCGTTTTGTTAAAAGAAAAAAAAAAGAAAAAGAAAACCCAGGTGTGAACGGCGCTTCCCCCCTTTTCCTTTTCCTTTCCCTTTCCCATTCCTCTTCTCCTGCCTCCATGTCACGCTCAAAAAATTTTAGAGACGACAGAGAGGGGCTCGTACACCACCACCACCAGCGACGATGCTTCCCACCTCCACCAGCGACCACGCGACCACGCTCACCATCTTCACCAGCGACCACGCTTCCCAACTCCACCACCAGAACCCAACCACAGCGCTACCCACCGCTAGCGACCGCCGCCGCCGCCACCACCACCACCACCAGTAGCTGGGAAATCCGACGTTGTTACCCCACCACGAAGGTCTCTCTCTCTCTCTCTCTCTCTTTCTCTCTCTCTCTGGTTCAATTAGTACCCTAACTGATTGCTTAGTTGCTGGGAAAAAAAACCCCTAAATTGAGTTTTTTGAAAGGAAAAAAACCCTAATTCGAAAATTAGGGTACTTAGAGTCAAATTGGCTTGCTCTAATGTTAAAGGGATGAAACTGAACTGTTATGTATAGATGAATATATAAAGATTAGTTTGTCTGCATTTAATCAAGCTCTCATGTCGCAGATTTTGTGATTGTCTTGGGAAAAAAAAAGTATTTGTAAGTCCTGAAAAAAAAAATGCATACATCTTGCAAATTATTTCTACATCGTGATTTAGAAACAAAAATCATGGTTTTCGTGTGTTTCCTTTTGTCTTTCGGTAGAGTGCGCAACGATCCTGTTTTGCTTCTGAACCACGGCTTGCTTTTCGTAAGTAAAAGAAATACTGGAGCATGATAAGAAGAATGATGGTGATCTTTTTATTTTCCGTAAATGCTTTTGTTTCCTCACTGTTGGGTTGAGAACAAAACATACATTAGCACATGTTGTGTAGTGACTGTAGTCTTTATTGTTCATTGGCAATTGAAAGTGCTTCATATTGTCAGATATTGAACCTAATAAAGAGCCATTGAGTTGGAGCACAAGAATAAAGATTGCTATTGGTGCTGCACGAGGCCTCGAGTACCCCCATTGTAAAATAAATCCACCAAACTCAAAATTTTCTTTGGCTGCATTTAAACGACTAATACCATATAGGATGATAGTTTTGTTGTCCTTTGGATGCTTTAACATTGTAAGGGTGCTCCTTGAATTAGGTTATGGTTTGGTGCCCACATTAATGTAGCTCTTCTTCTCAAGAAGTTTTTATATCGTTTGTGCAGGATCGTCCTTTCTTAAAAGACAAGAGGAAGTTCGTGTATAATGTTTGTACCAATCGCAATCATCCTGCCATTACAGAATAGGCCGTATGCAATATCATTGCTGAAACTCTTACAACTCCAATTTTATGGAGGGCTAAGAGATGCTATAATTAAATGGTAATATGTTTGTGGGCACTCAATCCTTGTCTACTCAGTTGGTGCTCTTTTACAATGGAAGCATTGGAGAGGATGCTGTTAATTGAAAGAGTTCGCTGGTAAAGATTTCAACTTGCAAAGGCTAGTGGAGATTCGAAAAGGCAATGAAAGAGATTGAAGCTATTCAAGTGAATCAAAAGCCAAGGAAAATGATCAATTTGTTGTAGTTTGGAATATCAATATGTACTAATCTTTGTAATATCAAGTTGTAGTATTGCAAAACCTAACTTTGTATGTAATTGATAATTGTGATGAGAACAGCCCTGCATGGTTTCAAAATTTATTGTATTATGGTTTTCGTTGCGAAATGATAATTTGGCTATGAATGTGGCTTGTGTGAATGGTGATTTAGAATGAGAACTGTCCGGTGTGGGCTTGTACGTAAACTGGTGTTGTTTCTGTTGTATTGAATAAGACGCGAGACGTCGGGCTAGGACCAAAAATAGGGGAGATTTTGCCGAAATTTTTCCAAAACCTAGCTTTGTGATTTATTGACATTCTACTAGGATTATGTCCATTTCCATTAATGAAAAAGACTAACCTATCATTTCCATTAATGAAAAAGACTAACCTATCATCAACAACAATTAAGTAGCGCTATTTTATGAAAGGTTATCACAAGACTAATAAGCAATCAAGTCGTAGGACACGACATGGACACAAGACACGATATGGACACAGGCTGAAATTTTTTCAAAACCTAGCTTTGTGATTTATTGACATTGAATATGTCCATTCCATTAATGAAAAAGACTAACCTATCATCAACAACAACTAAAGTAGCGCTATTTTATAAAAAATTATCACAAGACTAATAAGCAATCAAGTCGTAGGACACGACATGGACACAGGACACGATATGGACACAAGACACGATATGGACACAGGCTGAAATTTTTTCAAAACCTAGCTTTGTGATTTATTGACATTGAATTTGTCCATTTCCATTAATCAAAAAGACTAACCTATCATCAATAACAACTAAAGTAGCACTATTTTATAACAGGTTATCACAAGACTAACAAGCAATCAAATTGTAGGACACGACATGACATAGGACACAATATGGACACAGGACACGATATAGAACATAGGTTACAAATAACCTATATGATTCTCCAACTACATAAACAAGCTTGTTTCACTATAGAACACAAACGTGGTAATGTCACAACTTCAACAAAGCGCAACCGCTACAAATCTACGAGACATCGCTTGAAGAATACAAAAAAAACAATACAATGTAAGTGAACTAGTCTTTAACTTTTATCCGCTGCATTCATCATTTCTGTATAACTTTGTTGTCCTCCGCATCCTTGCCATTGAGTTTTTAGAATACTTGGTTGTACTCCTCTCCAATATGGACCTTGAGCTTCCAAAATACTTGATTGTCCTCCTCCCCAAACTTGACCATTTAATAAGTTTTGTGAACTTGAAAAAGAAGGTATAAATTGGTTCAAGCTTGTTCCGGTTGGGCAAAAAGTTGGAGAAAATTGGAAGATACTTCCGCCTTGTGCCATATTTGGTTGCATAGAATGTGGCATCATGTTTGGCCACATTGAGTGGCTCATGTAGCTCGTGCGACCCTGCCCAACAATAAAAAAGGATTTTGAATAATGGTTATATGAAACATGAAATTGTACAATTAAAAATAAAATTTCTTACATTTACATTTATAACACTCTCTTGTGTCCCGATATGATGGGCAGCCGCAATCTCTTCAACCTCCTGAAATTAGTAAATAATATAACTATTGCACATTCATTAAACAAATCATACGTCCATATTAACCAGTAAGTATAAAATCATAAAGAACTTATACTTTGGATTTATCCTTGGACAATGGCTTCTTAGATGTATGTCTTTTCTTCTGAACAACTTTTTCCACAGCACCGATCTTCCTTTTGCATGGTGGTCTACCTTTTCGTCGAAGACCTTCCGGGTCAAGTATGTTCGTGCTCTGTTTGGGTGGTATAACCCCATCTCCAACTGAAAAAGAAACATTACGAGTACTCGTGTCATTACCAAGTGAAACCACGTTACTTTCACAAACAACCGAAGCTTCCATCAACTCTCGTTTTAGCTCGTGTACCCATTTCATCACCATATCATACTTCTCTTCAGATTCTTCCGCTAAATCAGCAACTTCATTAAAGAGATTGCACATGTTGTCATGCCGACGCACTTCAATTGACGTTGCCGACTTATCGTAACAAATCCGAACTTTAGTGTGGACCCTTTTGACATTTTTGCACCATCTTCTCAACACATACTTGTCAGGAACTCTTTCAATTCCCCTTTGATGCCACACATACAATTGATGTTTACACACCATCCCACTAGACTCGAACAATCGACAATTACAATGTGCTTCATTGGTTTCAGCATTAAAATTGACAGTAAATGGCACTTGAATCCTCCTTTTCTCTTCTCCTTCTCCAATATTGACCCACTCATTTATCTCATGTTCAGACACAATTTCACCAATAGTTGCCGGTGATAAGCGTCCAAGATTGTATAATCTTGGCGCTTAAGTTCTTCACTTTGTAGCGATTTAATCTTTAAGCTATGATTTCTATTTGATTTCTCGCGAAAGGTTGTTTTTGTTACATTTCAGGAGGAACGTGGGAAAATGTGGAAACCGTCGCGATGAATCCCCCGGAAGTATCCATGTGCCCAAGGCCGTGTGGCGTATCCCCACAAAGTTGTGCCGGGTGATTAATGACTAACAAGTAGGCGTCGGGTCATCGTTGGCCGAGGCAGACCCTGGATAGCACATAATCAGATTTCTGCCAACCCGGTACCGGTACTGGGAATTGGCCAGTACCGGTACCCGCTCCCCAGAGTTTCATTTTGGCAGCAGCTTAAGGACCCGGTACCGGTACTGGGAATTGGCCAGTACCGGTACTGCATGCAGAAATTGTCCACGTTTTTGTTGCTTTTTCAACTTTCTACTTTTGGGATATTTTCCACTTTTGAGCACTTTCAGGATATTTTTGGGATATTTTGAGAGAGAGAAGACCACCTTGTATAAATAGGGGTCTCTCTCTCTCTTCTTGATATCTTTGTCTTTTCTACTTTAAGTCATTTTATTTTTGTAGAAACTCCATTAAAGCTCTCCAAGCTTTTAAGCTATTTCCTTTGAGAACTCAAGCAAGTAAGTCTCGTTTTTTATTTTTCCATTTGTTAATGTTGTAGCCGTGGACTAGATCCTCTATAAAATTAAGTTTGTTTCCGTTTTTATCGGTTAAAACTTATGTCTCATTGTTATGTTTCATTTTATGCTTTGAGTATGCAAGAGTAGTCGTTTGGTTAAGTCTCGGGATAATCTTTCCCGAGGACTTAGGGAGTTATTTGGTTCTCGAATTCTCAAACTTTAAAGCATGATTCACGGAATAGAGCTTAGCTTGCATTTTTGGTCTAAGCAAGGGGTGTTAACTACTCGGTAAGGCGTTTGCCAAGCGGTCTTGGCAAATGGCTCGCCGAGGGCTCGTGGCCTCCTATGTTTTCGATAAATGTGTCAAACAAGCGGGTTTGCCTCCGTCAAATCATATCTTTCTTGAACTATAGTCATTAAAGCTAAATTCTCCGGGCAAGAGCACGCAGTCGTGACTTTCGCCCGAGTTAAATTGAGAACCGGTAACGTCCTTTGTCAAGGGTTAGAAGATCCTGAGACTTGCCTCTTTAAGTTAATCAAAGCGTTTTCCTAGTCTTTTGCCTTGTCGTTTTTCTCCGTTTCAAAGCAAACCTAGTTGGCCGCCTTGAACGCCAGAATCCCACCATTTCAACCTACAATCCAATTAAGCTATCATCGAATTCCCTGTGGTACGATCCCGGTCTTACTGGTTTACTATGCTACCGTCGACCTAGCCCTACGCTTGGGGTTTTTATTCAACCGTATTTGAAGGCGAAGTTGAAGGTTAAGCAGCCGGCTTCACACAGAAACAGTGAAGTTTTCCATAAAATTGTTTCTGAAACTCCTTAACCTTTGCATTCGTATAAACACTTTGGAATTGCTTCTCCAACTCATCTTCAGTTATTAACGGAATGTAAGTGTGCCAACTTTTCGAATCTTCTTGATTTTCACTTTCCACCTTATTCGACAATGCATTTTCATATTGTCCTACAAATTGTTTCAGGGTTGTCTTTGAATGAATGTAACCATCAAAATACGCATTCATACCCTCGCTTCTTTGCGTGGATGACATCCCCGCCCAAAACACATCGTTCAAATAAGCAGGCACCCACCGTTCCCTCTCCAAATATAACCCCTCTAACCATGTGTTACTTTGAAGCTCGTACTTTTTGATGAACATATCCCAGGCATCCTCAAATTGTTTTATTGTAAGTGAAGCATAAACTGCCCTACGCATACACCAACTAATATTCTCATAGGCGTTGCAACCATTCAACTTTTCCGGCACCTTTTTCATAATATACCATATGCACCACCGATGTCGGGTGTTAGGGAATATATCTTCTATAGCATTCTTCATGGCCATGCATTGGTCGGTAATAATTGCTTTCGGAGCACAACCCCACATGCATGTCTTCCAAGTTTGAAATAACCACGAAAATGACTTTGTGTCTTCATGAGAGATGAGCCCGCATCCCAATAAAACAGACTGACCATGATGATTCACGCCTACAAACGGAGCAAAAGGCATGTCATGCCTGTTTACCAAGTAAGTTGTGTCAAAAGTCACAACATCACCGAACTCCTTACAAGCTGCCCTACTCCTCGCATCAGCCCAGAATACATTCCTCAATCGACCCTCATCATCCAAATCCATAGCAAAAAAGAAGTCAGAATTGTCGGCTTTCATCTTCATGAAATAATTATGCATCGCCTCAGCATCTCCTTCCACAAGTAGTGAACGTCGCACTTTATCCACATGATTTCGGCAATCTTTTTGGATATATGGAAGCTTACCAGGTCCCCCAGCCTCAATCTGAAGTGAGGCATAAGTTTGGTTCAAATTAATCCCAGCTTTATCATTCAATTCCAGTCTTCTTTTCACATGTTCGTCAAGTACCCTATTGCTCTTCAAATACCTTGCCTTTCCCGGACTCTGGTCATGATTGTGAGCTAAAGCAACTCGGTTTAACCTTTACTTTCCATTTGGGTGCAATACAACGGTAACATGAGCTGGACAATTAATTTTTGATTGTGGTCGTGGTTTGACCGGGTTGCTTGTTGTCACCCTTGCCTTTCCAGCACGATTGCATGCTATAGTTACATCCTTCAACTTTCTATCTTTTCCCTTTCTCGATGTTCTTTTTGCCACAGCAAACTCTTTTCCTTTAGCAAATCTTGAGTAAAACGAATAAGCTTCCTTGGATGTATCAAATATCATTCCCTCTTTTGGTTCTTCAATTGCATCTTCACAATTTTCTGTTGCCTCATTCCCAACTCCAGTAGTATCTATTTCACCACACTTTTGGTTTGACTTACTACTCCATACCTCTTGTTCGTCTTGATAGTCTCCACTCCATACCTCTTCTTCTTCTACACATTCTTTGTTTGGAGGCATTGCCGACGGAACAGAATCCGATGACATCATCTATTAGTTAAAAAAATGAAACAATTACATACATGTCAAATCCCATTTTGCCAAAATAATAAACTCATAATGCAATGACTAGAGTGAACAAAAAATAAGATACAATAAGCTAGAACACAAATTCTATTTATAACAAAGTCTCTTCACATATTCATACAAATATACAACTTTTAACTTTCACAAAATCACTCTCCAAAAAGAGGAAAAAAAAATGGACATAATAATTGATTAATATCCCACCATAAATATGACCAGTACCTTCTATGCATGACTAATTACCCATGCCAAAAACTGCTCTATTTCGCATTAGGGGTTCTTTTTACAGAAAAACTGCTCTATTTCGCATTAGGGTTTTTTTTTTTTTTTGCAGCAAGTCAGTTTAGGATTTTCTCTTTCCCTTTCAATTTACAAGCCTATGTACAAGGATTGATCAGTTGCCCATAAAAAATCAGTCTTTTTCTGATTGCACTTCAATTCCATAAAATAAAAAAATAAAAAAAGAACAAACAAACACCAACTTTTGGCTTCAATTACAAAGTTAAGCACTTACAATTCTCATGATAAGCCCTAGATATTACCAGTTTTATTCCTTGACTCTAAGACATCCACATAAATGACAGAAATTGTAAAACCAGCTGCAGTAAACCGTACAAACCATGTAATTGCTGGAAGAGAAGGCCCCTCACTGTCGACTTCAAGCTGGGGGAGTGCGCCGGGATTGGGTCGCCGGTGGTGGTGGGAGTGCGCCGGGATTGGGTCAGTCAGGGAGCCCTTCTCTCTCTCTCTCTCTTCTTTTCTCTTCTCTTCTCTCTGATTTTGAATTTCTGATTGTGAAGGTGGAGGGAAAGGGAAAGGAAAAGGGAGAGTGCCGTTCACACATGGGTTTGCGTTTTTTTTTTTTTTTAATAAAACGACGTCGTTTTGTCTTACATCACGCTGACGTCAGCGGTTGTGTGGGTTGGTTGTGCTTGGTTGGTTGTGTGTGTAGCATTTTCCTTTTCATAATTCACGTCTTTTACATCGACTTATGCGCATCTCAATCTCAACTATTAGTCAATCTACTTTAATCCCCCATGCAAGGTGCATAGTTGTGCACCAGAATATAGTCTAAGACAAAACTCTGTATGAATTCGTCGAATAAAAATAAATAGCACCTAGAAGATTTCAAACATGAGACTTAAGCAAATATTGGCTGGCGAAGCTAGGATTTAGGTTCGAGGGTGACATTGTGTAACGGGTGTCATCTCAACCTCAACTATTAGTCAATATTTTTTAATCCCCCATGCAAGGTGAATAGTTGTGCACCAGAATATAGTCTGAGACAAAACTCCGTATGAATTCGTCGATTAAAAATAAATAGCACCTAGAAGATTTCAAACATGAGACTTCAGCAATTGGCCGACGAAGCTAGGATTCAGGTTCGTGGGTGACATTGGATAACGGGAGTCTTCTCGTATTGTTGTACTCAAACAATTGTCTGTATTTCACAATCTATAACATTTTCTATGATTTTCAAAAATTCTGTTTAATAAAATTAATTGAGATATATCAAACAAGATCAATATTAGTTATATAAAACATCATAAATTAATTAAAGATGTATGAATTTTTTTTGAGATGTCCCAAATAATGAAACAGAAGCAACAATTTGGGACGAAGGGAGTATATATATAGTGAAGATAGGAAGAGGTGGTATTGTCGTATATTTTTAGCAAAAATACGAACAAAAAGGTTATGCGTAAATTCAAACTTTGTATTTTGTTAAAACAAAAATATAGACTTGATTCTATTTTCTAGTGGTCCTTATGATCTCGATCATTCATCTTTTAAATCATTTTTTCCTTCATTAATTATTTGTGCCAAAAAAATAAAGCTCGCTAGATAGCGGCAAGTGCTTAATCAATCAGTGTGAAAAGACCAATGTAGAAACAAGAAAATTACAGGGGGGAAAGAGTTGCATCAAAATCAAAATAACGTGGCAATTTTGAGTTAAAGAAAAAAAGAGTTACAATTAAAATTTATTTTTCCAACAACCGTGTTTTTTTTTTTTTTAACCGTGTGTAAAATGCTTTTTCTAACTTTTCAACTTGTGAAGTACAAATCGAGATTGTGACCCAAAAAAATCCATTGAGTAAGAGACAAGAGACATGTTGCTGGGTGGTGTCATTTAGCCTCCTGTGAGCTTATAAGGATTTTGGTGCCACACTTTCACAATTTTGGAATATATATAGAGAGACTAGAGTGTACCATATGCTATAAATGAAATATGACAAATCACGTTAATTGGTTGATTGATGCCCTTTTATACGAACGAAAATTCGTTCCACAAGATTCCAATTCGCGTACGTTTACGAATTCTATGTTTTATGTGTGGGGATCGGAACATGTGATGCAAGCGGTTCAGATCTGAACCGTATCTTGGGATAATTAATCAATGGTTTCGGTTCTTTTGCGGAAGAGTTCCCAGTTAGAGTTGACGATTTATGTAGGGAATCTTCTTGGTAGGAGTTTCTGAATATATCCAAATTATTGAGGACGGTCCAGATTTGAACTGTTTGGTTCAGTACTCCAAAACTTAGACCGGCTAAAGGACCCAATTCTATTACGGAGACATGAATAGCGACTCCGGAAACTTACGATGAAAATGTGGTCATTCACAAACTTAAATTTCCATTACACATAAACTACTCACAGTCATTTATACGACTGCATCACTATTGTATTTGTTTATGAATTAGCCAAAATGGCATGGGGTTTTTTTATTAATGACAATATCATTGAAATTGAGTCGCACGCCCAGCCCCCTCCATTTTGAATGGGGTCAGGTTTTAATTAAGTGAATACAAGGTTTTTGTTTCTTCCATGAAACAGCTAGCTTACGATCCAATGCTTTCTGTAATTTTCTTTTGCAGACAAAGACTAATCAAAGTGGAGAGAGAGAGAGAGAGAGAGAGAGAGAGAGAGAGAGAGATGTAGATCCATGTTGGGGATGCTCACGAGATGGCATTAGCATCTAATACTGTTTCTTAGATTATCTTGGATTCATGGCCATGCTAAGGCGGCTTTACTGCTCCTTGAGCAGCACAACTGTTAATTTTGTTTTGTTCTTCCATGAGTCAACTCTTACTATTCGCTCGTGAAAAGATTGTTTGGTATTGATTTGTTACATAAAATCAAACCGGTTTTGAGAATTTTTTGAAGCTCTTTAAGCTTTAAACCCATGCTCAAACTAGTTAAACTCAAACGTATTTTTAAAACTCGTTCAATTTTCAAACGAAGCTCTTTTGGCTCGTTTATCAACCTTACATTAATCAATCTAAGCCACGCCTCAAACTCATCAATGCAATTTCTTGGTTATTTTTTTTCCATCTGCAACTTTGCAGCACTTAGGTAAAGAACTAAATCTTCTTCTGCATCATTTCACATATCTTTTCCTACAGATCTTTCATTTTCCTTTTCTTTAACAAATCAAAGACACCGCGTTTATTTACGTAATCGAGCAGCTATCGGCCGACACTTGATCCAGAAACAATACTGACAAGATGAGAATTTAGTGGCATATTGAGAATTTAGTGGCATATGCCAATGAGCAACCCATGCACCTTCGTCCTCCGAGTCGTCAAATTTAAGCAGTCACTCTCATGGAGTTTGAAGCTAGCCAGTGGAAGAATGAAGACAATTACTACGAGAGACTTTCCGCTAGAGGCCGGAAATCAACAGGTCTTCCCCGTGACATATATATGGTACCCAATTGTTTTGGCAGTAATTAAATCTCCATTATTTGGACGTATATATGTAGCCATGCCCAAAGCCAGCTCTCGTTCATACTAGCGTTGAACAGTTTTTATACCACATTCCGAAGAGTAGTAATAATCATAAACAGGAGACCTTGACGATAAATCCAACTGACGAGGGTCCTATATACAGCAATGCTAGACCTTCTGAGACCCCCCTCTCTCTCTCTCTCTCTCTCTGAGGTTCCAGATGGGTCATACCGACACGAGAGAGAGAGAAAGGAACAGATCTCTGTGTAAGTATGACCCATTCAGAACCTCACAGAGAGAGAGAGAGAGAGAGACTGACAGAGAGACAGATCTCTGTGTGAGGTTCAAAATGGGTCATACTGACACGAGAGAGAGAGAGAGAGAGACGCTCTTTTTGTGTGAGGTTCCAGATGGGTCATACCGACATGAGAGAGAGAGAGAGAGAGAGAGAGAGAGAGACAGTCTCTCTGTGTGATGTTCCAGATGGGTCATACCGACTCTCTCTCTGTGTGAGGTTCCAGATGGGTCATACTGACATAAGAGAGCACTACAAGAAAAAGTGTATTTACTGATGACAAATAAAATTTTCGTCAACAAAAGTTACTATAGGATGACGTCACCAAAAGTGACTTTCGGAGATAACCGTTATGGTGAAAGTCAATTTTGGTGACGAAAATCTTGTTTTTCGTCAGCTATAGTAACTTTTGGTAACGAAAACCTTTCGTCACCTATGGTAAAAATTAAATTTCGTCACCATTTATTTCGTCAGCAAATACACTTTTTCTTGTAGTGGAGAGAGTATGTGTGTGTGTGTTTTGCCGTAGGGGGCGCAATTGTTAGGGGTGTTCAAGAAAATCGTCCGAACCATAAAATCGATCCAATCCGGACCGAACCGTCCTATTTAATTCCGTTCTGCAGTCAGGTTATGTTTCCAAAAAAAATAAGGACCATTAATTTTGGTTCAGTTACTGGTTCTCAATTAAAGAATCGTTGTCAAAACCGGACCGGACCGTTTAGAACTAATATATAATTATATAAAAATAAATATATGTGTAGAGATTGGTGTACTTTTTAAACATGAAAGATGTTAGTGATGCTAATTTTAAGTGATGTTTTGGGCATTGGAACTACTGTTCTATAATTCAAGACGTGCTGCTATATTTTATAGTTTATGATATAGGTTTAATTCTAATCTTAAATATAATGGGTCATTAATGTTTTTCTGTTTTTCTGTCTCTGAATCTAATTATTGCATAAGTGGTTTTGGCTACTTTATTTTTTCTTCAATGTTTTTCGGTCAAGTGTCAAGTGTTTCGCGAACCATATTGGGCTTTGATTATTCAAAATGTCTATTATTATTTTATGAGTTATTTGATGCTTTAAATTTTTAATTTTATGAGTTTATGTTTTGTAAATAAGTGTTTGGATGCTAATCGGATAGAACAGGAACTGAACCAAAATCGGACGGGTTTTACGGTTTGATTCTGGTTAGGTTCCATGCATATATTGGTCAGGTTCTAGTTTTCAATTTTCTAGAACTATTGAAAATGATCCGATTATTGATTTTCTATAGAACTTTTCTAGAGAACCGGGCCAATCCGGACCGTGTGCACCCCTACCAATTACAACCACTGAAAACAGTTCATAGAATCATCGACAGACGACCGTGGGCCCTGGCCCAAACATAACAATGCAGCCGCCCATTCTGAAAAGCCTAGCTCCCGCCCGTAACAAGAGGACAGAATGAAGAACAATCTATCTGAAACCAAATTCTTAACCACCACCACAAGTCTCTCTTGTTATCTCAGCTTTGATTTCTAGATTCAGATCCTGCGAACACATTCTCAAAGAGATAAAACGTTGCCCCCGTTTGCATAAAACTTTTGTACTCATTTGCCAGGGAATGTTTTCGAGCAGAAGGAATGTGGTGGGCAGAGGGCCTTATCCCAATTAACACAGGTTCACAAATCCAATTCGTGGTAAATGAGATCATTCGACAAACAAATAGTCTTGCAACCACGACTTTAAAACGCCACTCCGGACAACTGCATCCGAAGCCATTCGATGCATGCGGACTCATGTGTATCGAACGCCTCTGGGGCACAGTTGTGTTTGTAGCATTACTCTTCCACAAAAATAAGCATTTTGAACAGTAATATATCAAGGGTAGTGATAATGCCAAAACTATTTTTGTTGGTGCCAAAACTCCATTGCATAAAAGTCTTGTACACTGCACATAGTACAGTTTTGGCATTATCAATACACGAAACAGTAGTAATGCTAGCACCGCACACAATCACAAATGGGGTGAGCCCCACACACACTGCACGCCTCCAGTGAATGTGGGACGTACTCCATTTGTGAGTGAGTGTGTGTAAATATTTATGTAATTGTGTGTGGTTATATAATTATTGATGCACGAAATACGAAGGTTACTTAAGAGCAATAACCAAATAGCTCTTTTCTTAACTCTATAAACTTGAGTAATCTCATAGGGAAAAAAAAAAAAATTCTGCGGGGGGAACAAAGTTGTTTCATAAATTGGTGTAGCAAACATGGAGGCTATGCATTTTTGTTCCTGAAAGCACTTTTAAGCAATATAAACTTCAGAAACAGTACTAACAGCAATACATTATTACTCGATGCCTTCAATTACCAGAAGTAAACAAATAAACAGGAGACAGACACGGACGTCAAACGACATTGTCCTGTCATAGAATCGCAACCAGATGCCTATGGTTCTCCACCGAGCTCAACTCATAGGTTGTCATAAGGGTAGACCTTCGGCGCCTGGCGAGAAAGCGGGAATATCATCAATCAGAACCAGAAAATTGAATATAATTCAACGGAAAACAGTGTACAATTACAATAGCAAGTTTTACCGCCTGCAGCTTTCGGTACCAGAGGCATATATAGTTCTATAAAGTGGAAAGTATGCAGAATACAAGGAAGGACCTATTTGATATCTGTCTATATCAAGATTGGTCCGATGAGGAAGTTTCGTGGTTGTACTTTAGGAGTACATACAAACGCATGTAAAATGAAAGGCAGGGGTTGTCTGTCCGCTGGAAACGAAGCTGGATGATATTTACAAATGTAAAATAGGCCTTTATGAAGGCTGTTGGGACTGCATGGGGCGTTTTAAATTTTAACCAGTGGGACTCCAGGGTTGTTGGAAAAAGGTATGGTGGCAGAAAATCTTCTGTATCTAACCGCAAAAGGACAGCGAGAGATACAGAGGTATTCTCAAAAACAGGGAGGATGATCACGTCCACGACACAAATGATGATTCAAACAGGAGGATGTGGGAAGAACTTGTTGGGGTTAGAAGGAAAATGAGCCAGCTAAAAACGAGAAAGATAGAGAGGGCCTCCATTAAAACTCAAACGTATTTTTAAAACTCATTCAATTTTCAAACGAAGCTCTTTTGGCTCTTTTATCAACCTTACATTAATCGATCATAGCCACGCCTCAAACTCATCAATGCAATTTCTAAGTATTGTTTTTTCCATCTGCAACTTTGCAGCACTTAGGTAAAGAACTAAATCTTCTTCTGCATCATTTCACATATCTTTCCTACAGATCTTTCATTTTCCTTTTCTTTACAACATCAAAAACACCGCGTTTATTTACCCAAATTGAGCAGCTATCGGCCGACACTTGATCCGGCCAGAAACAATACTGACAAGATGAGAATTTAGTGGCATATGCCATGAGCAACCCATGCACCTTCCTCGTCGAGTTGTCAAATTTAAGCGGTCACTCTCATGGAGTTTGAAGCTAGCCAGTGGAAGAATGAAGACATTTACTACGAGAGACTTTCCGCTGGAGGCCGGAAATCGACAGGTCTTCACCGTGACATATATATGGTACCCAATTGTTCTGGCATTAGTTAAATCTCCAATATTTGGACGTATATATGAAGCCATGCCCAAAGCCAGCTCTCGTTCATACTAGCGTTGAACAGTTTTTATACCACATTCCGAAGAGTAGTAATAATCATAAACAATAGACCTGTGGATAATCCAAATGACGAGGTCCCTAAATGCAACAATCCTAGACCTTCTGGGACCAACCCCACACCACCCCTCCCCCATCCCCCCCCCCCCCCCCAGGTTTCAAATGGGTCATATTGACACGAGAGAGAGTGTAACCTCACACAGAGAGATTCTCTGTATGAGGTGACAGATGATGGGTCATACAGGAGAGAGAGAGAGAGAGAGATGCTCTCTCTGTGTGAGGTTCCAGATCGATTCACGATCGATCGACACACGAGAGAGCACTACAAGAAAAAGTATATTTGCTGACGAAAAACAAAATTTTCATTAGCAAGTTACTATAGGGTGACATAATCAAAAGTGACTCAGAGACAACCTTATGATGAAGGTCACTTTTGGTGACTTAAATATTTTTTTCGTCACTTATAATAACTTTTGGTAACGAAAATCTTTCGTCACATATGGTAAAATTAAATTTTGTTACCATTTTTTTTCGTCAAAAAATACACTTTTTCTTGTAGTGGAGAGAGAGAGAGAGAGAGAGAGAGAGTGTGTGTGTTTTGCCATAGGGGGCGCAATTGCAACCACTGAAAACAGTTCATAGAATCATGGAGTTCTGACAGGCCGGTCTAGTTTGAGCATCCACTGGATGTTTAGACCGTGCGGATGTCATACCATTTCCGCGAAAGCCATTTTTTCTTTATAACCACACGCTTCAGGTTTAGGATTAGGAAAAACTATCCAATGCAATGAAACATTAGAATCTAATGTTCCAACTCATGCATCATTGGTTAATATTGTGGACCCATTATTATTGTTAGTGATTTAATAAATCAATTGACATTTGGCATTTGATAAGTAGTGGAGAATTGTTTGAAAACCACCAAATAATATTTTTAATTATAACTTTTTCTTTCTCTCTCTAAAATTTCACATGGTTACGCGTACATACATTTGTCCATAATATACATTGTACATACATAAACATATATAGTTAAAATTTTAAACATTATAACTTTTGTTGTGTGCGCATATCCAGTTTTGAAAAATAATAATTTTCGAAATCTATTCAATGATATCTTTCAAATAAGATCCATTTTGCATATGAAATTATGTACACATAAAATTATTTTTTTACCCCTTAATTAAAAAGTCACACCCCTTCTGAACAATTCACACCTCCAAAATCAAAGAATTCACATGCCTCAAATGCAAAAATTCACACCTCCTCTACACGATTCATTCCTCAAAATACATAATTCACACCAAAAAAAAGCATAATTCACATCCTCTATAATTGGCAATTCATGTCCTACCTTATACACAATTCACACCCGTTATTATACACAATTTATTTTCCAAAATAAAAGAATTTACACCCATCAAATGCAGAATTTATACACACTGTACACAGTTCACATTCCCTCCCCAAAATTATAAACAATTCACACCCCCTTATAATAGGTAATTCACATCATCTGTTATACACAATTCATATCCCCTATACATACAATTCACACTCATATAATAGACATTTCACACCCCCTTAAACTCATGTTTTACACAATTCACTTCCCTATACAACAATTCACACCTTCTGTTATACACAATTCACCATTAAACAATAAATCATACCCCATATAACAGATAATTCACATCTCTTAAACTCTTTTGTATACAATTCACATCCTTAATGACACAGAATTCACATCCTAAAGATTCATCACACCCTTATAAATTTATAATAGGCAATTCACACCTCCTGTAATAGACAATTCACACTCCTTAAATTATGTACAGAATGAAAGAATTCACACCATTCAAAAACAAAATTCATTTCTCATCTATCACACAATTTCAGACCTTTTATATCATATAATTCATATCCACAAAGAAAAATAATTTACACTCCTTAAAACTCTTGTTGTACACAAATCATAATCCTGTTGTCCACAAATTTACACCCTATATAAAAATTCGCACATCCTGTTATACACAATTCACACCATATACAAAGATTCACATCCCTCCTTTAATAGATAATTCACACAAAAAAAGACAACAATTCACATCTCAAAAATATCCAATTCGCACCCAAAAAATTAAATAATTTTAAACATAATTTCATATTCAATATGGGTATTATTTTATAGATCTCATCGAGTAGATTCTAAAAAAATAAATTTTTACAAAAAACGGATATATATAATAAAAGATATTGCATTTTAAAGTTTGTAATACAAAAGTAAAAAAATACATCTACATCAATACAAGTCAACATCAAGCACATACATAATATATTCTTCACGTGCATCAGGGCCCAAGCAGAAGGGAATTCAAAAAAGGTTCTGCAAGGTACAAACACATTAAAAGCGGAGCCGACTTGAAATTTCCCGTAGAATCATTGACGAACGACCGTGGCCCTGGCCCAACATAACAATGCAGCCGCTCATTCTGAAAGCCTAGCTCCGCCCGTAACAAGAGGACCGAATGAAGAACATAACTATCTGAACCAAGTTATTAACCACCACCACAAGTCTCTCTTGTTGTCAGCTTTGATATCCAGCTGCGAACACATT
>WJXA01000460.1:0-41066 GCA_014282245.1 Rhododendron simsii | reverse complement strand
TTATAGTGGATCCTCAATCAGAAGTAATAGCAGATTGTTAGAAGAAATAGAACTGTTTTCCAAAAGTTTGATGGAAGTGGACGACAGTTTTGCAGATAACTGAAAAGTAGTGTAGTTTGATCACCTGGCCAGAATGTGGTATCTGTGATCTTAATCAAGGGAGAGCAAGGCCCTTATTATTTTGCCTTAGTTGGGAACCTTGGCGTGAACATGTTATGTTATATGAGTGTATAACTATGTAAATTTCTCATGGAAGGAAAATTGCAAGACGCCAAGTTTAAAATAGTAATCTGCTTTGAACCCAGAGTAATTATTCAATAGTCCGGAAGTATCGTCACGTGGTACTCCGGACTACGATATAACCACACATTCCTGTGGTGTCTACCACTAAGTGTATGACTCAACAGGAATGTGTGGTTGTAAAGTTGTCCGGAAAACCACGTGGCGGTATTCCTGGGCTATTGTAATATTTCTTATATCTCTATATAGTAGAGGTAGTAACAATTACTCCGTACTACATAGATATATACTCGACTCTCTCCTTACTCTAGTTTTTACTTCGCTCGTATTCCATATTCACCTTAGCCTTATGTTGCAAACTTACAGTGCTAATTTTATTGTATTTCACCCAAATAGTGCATTAGAAATGACCGCGAATGTTTTTTTTAATTTGTTTATGTTACTAAATTTGTAGATATAACGTCATCTCTATGCTATTGATTGCATTGTGACAACCATTTCAAAAATGATAGGATTCATGACATTCAGACTAGGGGTGATATCGGTTCGGTTGGTTCGATTTTTTGGAATTTTAACAATCGAAATATCGGTTCGGTTCTCCATATTTACCTACAGAAACTAATCGAAAGGGATATCGGTTTTTTCGGTTTCGGTTCATTTGGTTTTCAGTCGGTTTCATTCGGTTTTTGGTTTTAAGTTATGGGCCTCTTTTGGGCTTCAAAAAATGGAACAAAGTAATGATTCACACATATATTGGGCCCATTTGGGCTAAAAATGCAAGATTTATACAATGCCTAACACACTACAAAATCATTTGGGCCAAAATACATAAACAAATTTCATACTTTTAAAGCTTCATTTGGGCCAATAAATTCCAAACCGAAAAAAATTATGATCCAAAACATAATTTGGTTCGGTTCTTTTGGTTGAAACCCCAGTAAAACTGAAAACCAATTGAAAAAATAAATTTCTATAAACAAAAGCCGAATCGAATTTCTCCCAAACCGAACCCGATCTGATTACTCGGTCGATTTTTTCGGTTTTTCGTATCACCCTTATCCAGACCATGAAAGTAAATGAATGGTTCAATTTTTGTTTGACAAAAAGAAAGTAAATAAATGGTTTAGATGTGCAGTGGATTTGGACCATTTATTTACTTTCTTGAACACTTTCATGATCCGGATGTCATGGATTGTACCAATCCTCGGTGATGGGTTGGCCGCGACTGAGGAAAACCTCAAACCTGCCAGCATTGGGTTAGTTGGAAGAAGGAAAAAAAAAAAAAGAGACTTAAACCCTTCCTAACCCGACCGGTGCGCATCCCTACCTGTATCATCTGGTGTCAGATTGCTCTCCATATAATGCAGAAATTGATGAAATGGTCACCATTCCCGTTGGAAGTAGGAACTCATGCCACGACTGCACAAAACGCATATTAAATCGTGGAATTTTTCCCCCTTTCTGCGATTTCTATCCTATCCAGCAATAAAAGAACAAAAAACTTGTACAAATAGCGTAAACTAGGTGCAAAAAACCCCCCTCCATTATTTACTAGTTAGCAGTTTTGTAATTCTGGAACGGAGGCCTAATTAGCAAGCGTTTTCCTCTTTGTGTCCCTGCAGCGAAAGATCATTGCAAGACAAACACTACTTTATAAATTCCGCCGCTAACAATACGCAAAACCAAAAGGAAATTACATGAGTCTTAGGAAAACAACAGCCAGAGAGAGAGAGAGAGATTCATTTAGTAGCGCGGAGATCACCAAACAAACAGCAGAAGGAATATCACATGGAGTAAAATGGACATGGGGATGATACAACACAAGAGAGCTAATATGGCAGGAGGTTCAGGCTGCATATAGTACGGAAATATCACTACGGATGATATTACGAGTAAGGCCATGAAAAACAATGCACAATTCCTATTGCCATCGTTTACCTGAACTTTGTTGCCCCTGCTCATTCTCTGAGAGAGAATGAGAGTTTCACAGGTTTCGAGTCTTTCGACTGGCTTTGTAGAGGAAAGGGATATACTTTTCCTTCTATTCCCTTTTCAGAAAGAAGAAGATCAACAGTTATGGATCGAGATATTCTGTGTTAAGTTCATGAAGGCAGAAGAATCAACAACTTCAAGACTCATATCTCTGGGAAGGAATCGAGCCTTGCCTTTAACTAAGAATTGAATTCCCTTTCTACACTTCCTTTATAGAGAAGATGTTTCTTTATCAGTTCTTCATGAGAACAGCATATCACAGACTGTACGTAGTGAAAGTCAAGATTCACTTTAAGGGAAACTTCCCTCCTATTATTGTACTGTTGTCTGTTGATCCATACAACACCATAACAAGCTTTTATAGGCACATGGGGCTATTTTTGCTTGGGGGGGTAGAGCAAGGGGAGTAACACTAAATTTAAGATATTTGAATTCCGCACATTCCCTAACATGTTATTAGAGTATAACCAACATGTTAATTCCTCGGCAGAAATAGTGAATTGACGTGATGTTAAGTGTTTAATCAGAACACGGGTACGGCATCCAATCCTACCTACTACCAATCCTAAACTTAGGAAATTTCTGCATTGCGTATGATATCCATATTCCACACTAATGTCTCTATTGTAGCAAACAATTGACAAGAACACGTACAGTAATAAGGCATCTTTAGCTTCTGCTTCATATTTCTATTCTGACTTTTTTCACAAGGATAATCTGATGCTGCAGATAAGAAAAAAAATAAAAAATTCTAACTAGAGAGAATTTTTTTTAAAACTTAATTGCGGTACACTGATTTGTGGTAACTGCATTTTTTTAAAACTTAATTGCAAATAATCTACCTAATCGCAGCCAATTAGGCACAAACTTAAAGGAGAGACTGCTAGAAGATAATAAAGGTCGAACAAGAATACTAAAAAAAAGCCATCAAGGAACAGGTTGATAAAAAGATTCAAGGTACCTAACATAATTAGCTTCGAACAGCCTCTTCAAGACAATTGACACCAATGTGGAAAACACCAGAGTCTGAAGTTCACCAAATATTTACTCTTCCACACTCCTGTCCTCAATCTCATTCTTTATACAATGAGAGGCATTCCCTGGATTAATCAATCCATTTGTACATAAGATGTCCAGTTCATTAAAATAAGGGCAACTTTTACCACCTTCAGGACGCTTCTTTCCAGTCTCCATCGTCCGTTTATAGTATTTGTTGATGTTTTCCCATTTCTCTTTACATTTCTTTGCACTTCGGGTATAACCCATGTTAGACAATCCAGCAGCTACCTCTTCCCATACAATGCCTTTCACGCCCTTGAGGAACTTGTGATCCAAAGCCGTTCGAACAGTAATAAGGGCTTGCACTTCAGACTTTGGCCATCTCCTATTACAGGGATCACACGAAAGATCTTTCTGATTGTGTATTTCTACTTCTCCTTCTTGACATGAAGTTTCCCATGATTTAGGAATTTGGATTTCATGGCCTAGCAAATTCTGAATGAAGCTGATGAGAACTAGAGTACGAGATCTCTCCTCGGCTCTTACTTCCTCATCCTTCTTTGCCCTTTCAATCTCCTGCTGCTTCCAAGCTTCTTCTCTTCTGATTCTTTCCCTTTCCTTCTTCTCGATCATCTCTATCAGCTGGTTATGCATCTGCTCTTGCTTTTGGAGAACCTTCGTCATCATGTTTTTCAGGTAGAATTCAATCTTTTTCCTTGTTTTTCTCTTTCTCTTACGATTCAAAGGTTCTTTCACAGCCTCTGATGAATCACCATCATCATCTGAAGACGAGCTGAAACAGAGAAGAATCATTTTAGAGAGCTTCAAGTTCAAACAGTGATTGACCTGGTGTGTGGACTTCAAGACATACTTGAAACTGGTAAAGAATCTATGGTACTGCAATCCTCGCACTTCTTGGCCCCCATAAGTGTTCATAAATTTAGTGCCTTACAATTATGCACAACAATATCAAAGCACCAAAGCTATATTGATGAGCATAAACGCCATAATCTCAAAACATTTATCTGTTTCTTTTAGCAGCAATACTTTACTTTCTTTGGGCATGCCAAAATTTTGATTTTTGACTCTCAGGAGCAAGAAAACACATATCCCAAAGTCGTATTAAAGCGTACATTATATAATTCTCACAGCACATATTCCAAAAATCTCCAATCAAATCGTATTAAAGTGTACATCAATTCCAAATTCGTAACCACCAAAACATGGACATCATTCCAAACATGCAAAAGCTTCAAAAGCATGGCAGCAAGTGCCACCAATACCATCTTTCCACCCCTACACTTGTGTACCTATGACTATGATGAGCAATTAACACCAGTGGGAATCATCTCTACACCCCACACCATTTGCAGCCCCAATGCCAATGGTATTATGTCACCACAAGCATAGATGAACTAAGCATTCAACAAAAGTACAATGCATCACAAAGGTACATCAGAGGTACATCTTTGGACCTCAGACTTAGCCAAGTGAAAAGAAAAATCAAGGAAATGAACAAAGGGAAAGCATCCCGAATAACTTTTACAAGCTCAATGCAAGTCATTCAAACTCATAATAGCACTGATTTGGGCAAGTTTCATCATTGGAGTTCACTCTTTCATGATTAATCACATTTTTTTTTTAAAATTATAAAAAGATTCTAGGTCATGAAATCATGATTCTCACAATTCAAATTAGTCGGGTGAAATTATGCCAACGTTAAGAAAGCAGAACACAACTTTTTCGATGATCTTAACCTTTTGAGAGCCAAATGCATATGTAGTAATGAACAGAGTGGAAAAATGTATTTCAGGGCATCTCCAACCCTTTTCAAAACCTTCAAACCTAAATTAGAAGGATAAAAGGGTAAAAGATAAGGCTCCAAACCTTTCACTAATATAATAGCGCCACAGCGGATGGAGACAACTTTAATTTTACATCAAATCAAGAACGAGAAAAGTTTTCCACCAAATTTGGTGAAAGAAGCTTTGGGTACAAGGTTGAACTTTTTTAGAAGATTCCATGACATGCTTAAAAGGGCACGGATCATTATTCTTTCCATAACAATGGTTAGAATACACTTTTGGGATTAGTTGAATTGTTTTCAAATGATTAGATTAAGAACCATTGGAGTGGTTCATATCCAATTAAGCTATTAACTTAATTCATTAGTATAAATTTGTCGATAAAAAGTAAATCTTTAATAAATGAAAAGATCAACACAAATTACTACACTTTTTTACTTCAAAGCTAATGGTTTATTAACTCTAAAAAACGGTTGTAGTAGACAATGTAGAACTCCGTAGTAGATAAGAACTGGGAAAATGAAAACCACATGCCTTGGTTCCACTACTGAACAAAGTCAAATGATATATATAACAAAAGTTAACACATAGAAAAATAAAAGCGAACGAGTACAACTAAAGTTAAGACATTGAAAAATAGAAACAATCATCGCATCAAGTAATAAAGTACCATTATAGCAAAACTAGAGAGAGTAATTGCAAAAAGAAACTTAGGCCTAAAATAATTTGTCAATCGCGATTATTTATTTTTACTGATCTTTTTTTGTGTACTTTTTTGTCAAAACTTTTGGGATCATTCTCCTGGGCAAGAAAATAACGTGAAAAAGTCTATGAGACGACACTAAAGACAATAAAGACCGTTCTTTTAAACTTTTTTTTTTTTTACTTTTTATCTTTAGTGATTTAGTTTTTTTGGCTTTGAGCCGTAATTCTTTACTTTTCATACTCTTCTGCTCCATCGAGCTAAATAATTAAACCAAAAATTTTGACCGGAATCTAAAAAGACAAAAATTTTCTTTTTGGAGAACAGAAAAGGAGCCGGGAGGTATCCCTACACCCAAACCCAAACGGGATGAGAACCAACACCCACGGAAAGCAATGAGAAGCAGCTAGGGGAGGGGACCACTGGAGGCGCCCATCCATCGGGCTATCCACATGGATTTTCACCTCCTAAATGGTTCGCCTACCGGCCACCCCCAAGAATCTAGGGTGGGAGAAAACCCCATGGCCAATGGAGACAACCCTTGTAGGGTAAAAAGATGGATAGTTTTCGGACTCTACTTTCTTATAAATAACCTTCAACATTTGTCATTTAATATTTAAATTACAAACACCACAAGCATTAAAAGACAACTTTTAAAGTTAATCTTTCCAAGTAAGAGTGCAGAAATGAATTTAGGCCAAAAGAGCGCTTAATACTACCTTAATTCGGTCTCGAAAAGTTCTCCCTCAGAGATTAACTTCGCACAGGCCGCCTCCATTTCCACCTTCATTCGCTCCGCCGCCGCCGCCGCAACATCCACCGACGAGCCGCCGTACACCTCGGCCAAACTCAGCTGATTCGTAAAACCTAACTCACTATAACACCCGTGCACCGCCCCCTCGAGATCAACCGTTCTATCGATATACTCCGGCGATGTCCGACCGTTGGATCTGATCGGACGGAGCTTCTGCGGCGGCGGCGGATGGGACTTGTATTGCATCTCCGGTGGAGGAATCTCGGCCGTTGGATTTGAATAAAGTATGGCGGCGGCGTCGGGGAAGGGCGTTAAGTGTAGTGGGAAGTCGACGGTGTCGTTGTGGTTTGGGAATTGGTGGTTGACGGGGAATACCTCCATCGGCGGCGGAAGGGTAAAATGGTAAAGAACGGAAGCGGGGGATTAATGGGTGAGAGAGAGAGAGGTGAAAATGGGAGATGGTAAAATGGAGTAAAAGGGGGAATGGGGGGTATAATGGACGAGGGTAAATGGAGAAATTTTTGGTGCAAATCGGGTACCGCTAACATTTTATCCGGTGAGTACATTTGGGCTATCCAAAAGTACAATTGACGGTCTGAATTGCTACATATTTTTCTCTTTTACTTAAATTTGTTCGGTACTTTCAATCTGAATCATCTGTTACATTTTTCAACAGCCCAGATGTACACGTCGGGTACCACGTGGTACATGATTTGCGAGAAAAAATTTCTCGGGTAAATGGGAGGGAGCTCCCGTCCAGTCTTCTCTCGAATCCGGTCTAATTTGGGTCATGCTGCTTTTTCAAAGTCTACAACATTGATTGAAATCGTTCACTTTTTTGAGTTCACCGGGATCATTGACCACCACGTCAAAAATTATGTTATCGGATACCGTTTAACATGATTTCAAAAGGCATAAAGCTTGAAACAAAAAAAGTGTGCGGGAATGCAATCCATTTAACCCAATTATCTAACACTTAATGCATTTTGAAATTATATAAAATGGTATTTGACTTATTTTTTGATGATGTCAACATTTTTGACGAGTTCTAAAATGTAAACGTTTCTGATCATTATTGTGAATCCAAAAAGAGCCCACAAATGGCCCAAATTTGCCCTGACGGAATGAAGATTGGAGGGGAGCTCAGTCCAAATGAGAGGTTGTAATTGGAGAAATGCCCCAGAGGTTTTCAAAATAACCGATTTGACTCCTCTTTTGTTGCATCTATGGCATTTTGGTTTATCTTGAGTCTTCAGATAAATAAAAGGTTATTTTGAATCTTATTGAAGGGCATATCTGCAAACTCTGTTTCCTGTTATGTTTTGGTTGATTTATTAGGTCATCTCCAATCGTGGAGTTAAATATGCGTCGTCATACGACACAAAGTGTAAAAAGTGGGATTCAATTGTACGAATGATGTTATTAGCTTAGTTTTTTTAAGTGAGTTTCAATAGTACAACTAGCACTGTCAAACTCAATCAAAGTGGGCTTAACCTCCGAGCTAACCCTTTTTATCCTCCTGAGATAGGTTTTAACGACAACCAAACTACACTATTAGGAGCACACAAAACACAAATATAAATTAACTGACCTAATTTGCTTCTAATCACCTACAATTCAACCCTATTTGCAAAGCTTTTATCAGTTTCACCTCAGTGTATTGGAGATTAAGCGCCAGTTACATTATTATTATTATGCACTCAATGACTCAATTTCCCTGTAAGATACATAAGATACCATGGATGACTGAACCATATGATCACCTAACCTTGCTCTTCGTTAAACATCATACGTTGATTCGGGAAACTGTGTCGATCGAATCTTTTCGAGTCGATAATTCGCGTCAGGTTTGAGCTTGAGGTGATTCTGAGAGCATCAGATCAGATGTTGTCAACGTACCCGAATGGTCCACGTCGAGATTCTTGAACCCCTCCATTACCACTGATATGTCCTCCTCGGTTATCTTGCCCATCTCTTTCAGCTTGTACACAATGAACTCAGAAACACTGCAACGAAACAAGCAATGCGCCCAAGCATAAAAAAGTTCAATCGCACCGAACCAAACGAAACTAGCTCGACAGAAAAATGTTGTTAAGAAATGATGAAAGAAACAGGTGGAAAATCAATCGACAATCAATAGTGTGGAAAAATGAAAACAAATGTAACGAGTATCCAAAGAAGTTACCTGACAACTTTGTCATTGTCAAGATCTGCAGCCTCAAGATCCGAGGTCGTAAGATCCCGGGTTAGAGCCCATTTTATCAGTACTCTTTGCCTGTTTTCAGTGTAGAGTTCAGCAAGGTAGAGAAAGAACTGGGCTAAACAAAGGGTACTCATCACAATCCAGAAAACAGCGAACAGACGGCCCCCTTCAGTCGAAAAGCTCTCGTCCCCGTATCCCAAAGTCGTGACCGTTGCACAGACACAGTAGAAGGCATCAATGAAATCCAACCCCTCAAACTGATACAAAAAGATGGTTCCAACAGTTACAAGAACCATAAGAAGGGTCAGTACGGTAAGAAACTTGTACTTTGCCTTGTTGCTTTCGGCCTCCTTGAGAATTTCAGCCGGGCCAACTTTTTCGCGCATATAGATGGCTTTAACCAAAAGGATTTCCTCCTTTTCCACAATATAGTCTGCTGCCTTACTAAGAACAAATCCAACAAGACCCATGCCACTGAAAACGAAAACGCAAGCAAGTAGTTTCGCCAATGTGCTATCGGGCACAAGGTCGCCATATCCAACAGTAGTCATTGTCACAACGCAGAAGTAAATGGCATCAAGAATGCCGCTAGTTTTTTTACCCTTGATTTGATGCCTCACAAGGTAGAAGCACAAGGTGCCTGCGCTCAAGTATATACCGAAGAACATGAATACCCGTTTAAAACTAAATCGTTCTTGTGCTGAAATGAGATCAGGGTGTGGCAGAGATTCGATGACATTTTTGTTGGGAATGTCGATTCTCAACGAAGGAGCACCATTAATACTGCGAGGGTATCTTCTTCTCTTGAGTAAATTTTTCTCGTTGAATTGGTGGGAAGCATCGACTGATAACGAAAGCAAGGGCTCTTTCGCGTCATCGCTAGCCATGAGATGATTGCCAAAAGGTGCACCTGTCTGAAGAAAACCTGCATGAACATACGGTAAAAGGATGAGGCAAAGATTACAATCGAATCAGATTTTATACAGAACTGCATTCTATACGCGACGGTGTAAATGGAATGCCGATTTCAAGTGAAATATCGATACTAGATTAAGAAGGTTGGATTCAAAATAAACTAGGAAAACCAAAATCACAGCTAGGAAGCCTAACCTGAGAAGAGCTGGATTATGAATGCAAATGAATACTGCATGCTACTTTTGGTATCCCTTGTCAGTTTAAACCCTGGAAAATAGGACCACCACAAAAATTTTAGCTCCGTTGAAATAGAACAATAGCATCCCAGAATAGCAAAAAAGATCCGAGGCGTTGTGTACGTAAACGAACAAGCAAGCAAACACAAGTAATCGAACACGCGAACCGATTTTACGTGGTTCGACGATTGCCTATTCTACAGAAGCAAAATTCACTGTTACTGGAGATTTTGCAAAGACTCTAAGCCGACCCCTATTAGTATTTGTGCTTATTTACATGACCAAGGAATACAATATAGTGCAGGGAAGAAGATGCATAGATGATCAAAATAGAATAAAAAGGTCAACTAAGGAGGATTTGCCTAATTATTCCCCAAAAAAAAGAAAAAGAAAAAGTAGTTCATCATAACATATGTCAAATAATTTATCACCAGTTAGACGTGTACGATATGCAACTCATTGAAACGATTTAAATTCGTAAAAACGCATAACATATGTCTAAAATGTTGTAGTAATAGTTTTGCATCGCAAATTCATCACATTTTCTTACAAATTCGTATCCCTAAGACCAAAAAACCCAATGACGTGTGGATTTACGAATTCAACTTTGATATCATGGATTTATGTGCAAATATTACAAATTTCTATGGTGAAGTCATGAATTAAAATGCTTGCTGTGAAGAATTTATGTTTTTTTCAAGAGTGAAATGCCGTACAGTGGTGTGCATTGCAGGCATCATTTCCTCCTTTTATTAGTGGGTCGGGTCAAATACAACTAGCCATTGTTCAAGTAGAGATGGCAATTTGTCCAGCCCAACCCAGCCCCACTCTTAACCCACCCCTATCGGGTTGGATTTTTATTGAATTTCGGGTACCGAGATGGGTCGGGGTGAAATTAGAAAACCACAGGCAGAGACGGATCAGGGTTGGGTTGATATTACCCCGCCCCGAAATATATTTGTATGTAAAGTTATAATTCTTCCCTAATCTAATTATGACTTAAGATTTTTTTATTTTTACTCTAATATTATTATCATTACACTAGGAAAACAATTCGTACCTTTATATTTTCACTATTATACTAAAATACCACTTTATTTATAATTATTTCTTTTTATTTTGCTTTTCGGTAAACAATTTTTTAAAATTTCTAATCGGGGGTGAACCCGTTTTTCGATTTGGACGGAAATGGGGTATCTAAAACACATCTAATCGGAATTGGGTGATAATTTTCGGGTCGGAGTACGCAAAAATCCGCCATGTCCCGCCCATTGCCATTCCAGCATGCTAGTCGTATTTTATTATGGGTGAAGACCCAAAGAGGAGGGCTCGACCCAATGTCGACCAAAACACAGTAGAGGGCAGTGGAGCCATGGAAGAAGAAAGAGAGAGGAACATGGAATTAGGGTTTAAGAACTTTCCTTCTCTGTCCCTCACTGGTAGGTTAAATCTGTCTCTCTCTCTCTCTCTCTCTCTCTCTCTCTCTTGTTCTTTCTACTTTCTCTCTATATATCTATTTGCTATACTTTTTCTTTTCACCTTGACAGTCCCCAACTATTCTAATTCATGAAATTAATCATAAAAATCTCACTTTTTATGTGATCAGTCGAACTGGGGGAAAAAAAAAAACCCATTTTGACGTTGTTTATGTATGTCTGTTTCTTTTTTCCCCGTTGTAGGGTAGTCCAACTGCCAGCTTTTGGGTCGCTCAGAGGATTTGAATGTATTCTTTTGGAATTTGTGTGCATCCTTAACATGTATGAACTTTGAGTAAGTGTGAAATAATGGCGTCGATACCATCGAAAAATACATGGATGCGGCGGCAGCAATGCCCGTGTGGGGATTGGAAGTGTTTTGTTACATATGATGGGGATGCTGAAGAATCAGCTGCAGCATCCCAATTGGTTAAAAATGGTAGTTGTTCATCATTTGAAGCAATGGTTGCTCCTTATGTGGGAATGGTATTTAAGAGTGATGAAGATGCATTTGAGTACTATGGCAATTTTGCCAGGAAGAATGGGTTTTCGATCAGGAAAGAGCGCTCGAGATTGAGCCCGCAGTTGGGTATTTATAAAAGGGATTTCGTATGCTATCGTAGTGGCTTTGCGAGAAAAAGGCCTACAGCAGAGCACCAAAGGGATCGGAAGTCAGTTCGGTGCGGTTGTGATGCGAAGATGTACTTGTCGAAGGAGGTAGTTGAGGGCGATTGTCAGTGGTTTGTCATACAGTTTAGTAATGTGCATAATCACGAATTGTTGGAAGATGATCAAGTTCGTCTCCTTCCTGCTTACCGTAAGATTAACGAGGCTGATCAAGAGCGAATACTTTTGCTTTCCAAAGCTGGGTTTCCAATACATCGTATAGTTAAAGTGCTGGAGCTGGAAAAAGGTATCCAAGGTGGACAATTGCCCTTTCTAGAGAGGGATGTAAGAAATTTTGTTCAGAATCGTAAGAAAGTGGTTCAAGAGAATGATGCTTTACTCTGCGAGAAAAGAGAAAATGATACAGGAGAGCTTCTTGAGGCGTGCAGAGCCACAAAAGAGGGGGATCCGTACTTTGTCTATGATGTTACCATGGACGAGAATGATAAGGTTGAGAACATTGCTTGGTCATATGGAGACTCTGTTCAGGCGTACACCATGTTTCGTGATGTAGTTTATTTTGACACAACATATCGCTCAATCACCTACGGCATGCTTTTTGGAGCATGGCTTGGCATTGACAACAAGGGTAATACTGTCCTCTTTGGTGGTACTCTGTTGCAGGATGAAACACCCCGTTCGTTTGTATGGGCTTTGCAGGTATACCATTTCATTAATTTTTTGGCCATTTTACATGTGTTTCGATATTCGTACTGCCAGCCTCATGTTTTTTCCCCCTGTTTGCACTATTTGTTTCTGCACAGACTTTTGTCCGATTTATGAAAGGGATACGTCCACAGACAATTCTAACTGATCTTGACCCTGGGCTTAGAGAAGCCATAAGAAGTGAACTACCAAATACTAAACATGTTGTTTCTATTTGGAACATTCTTCCCAAGCTATCATGTTGGTTATCTCTCCCACTTGGACCCCGGTGTGCAGAATTTAGAACTCAGTTTGAGGCTTTATATCTTCTGGATAGTGCTGAGGATTTTGAATATCAATGGAATCAAATGGTTGGTCAATACGGAATTAATTCAGACAAACACATGGCATTACTCTTCTCTCTCCGTACATCTTGGGCATTTCCCTACACAAAAGGTTGCTTTCTCGCTAGAATGGCAACAAGTGGATATTCAAAGTCTGTTGAAGCATTCTTAAGAGGGGTCTTCAGTGCACAGATATGCTTGCGCAGTTTTTTTGACCAGGTATTTGATCTAAAGTGCAATCTAGTTTTTGTGTGATGCTTGATTTGTCATTGATATCTAGCACTTTGTCCGTCTTTTGAGTTGATCTGTAATTGATAGCTAGTTTTGTGTGGGTCTCTCAGGTTGGGAATTACGCATCTCATAAAATTCAGGCAAGTGAAGAGATGCAGTATATGCATATCAGGACATGCTTACCCATTGAAGAGCATGCACGTAGTGTTTTTAGCCCTTTTGCTTTCAGGGCATTCCAGCATGAATTAGTGCAGGCTATGCAATATGCTTCATCGGAAATGGCTGATGGATCTTATGTTTTACGCCACTTCAAGAAGATGGATGGAGAGCGTCTGGTTATTTGGATACCGGAAGCGGAACAAATTCATTGTTCCTGCAAGGAGTTTGAATCTTCTGGAATCTTATGCAGACATGCTCTTCGTGTGCTTCTGATAAAGAACTATTTTCAACTTCCAGAGAAATATTTGCCGAGTCGATGGCGGAAAGAAAGTTCATTGGCTCCTTATGATAATCCAGGCGACCAGAATGCCAATGACGAATGGTTTCAAGAATTCCGTTCCCTAACTGGAACTCTCTTCACGGAATCATCAATCACAAAGGAGCGTGCTGATTTGGTTCATAGAGAACTCTCAAAAGAACTTAAGAGGCTCATTAATGAGGTGACAAATATGCCACCGAGTGATGGAGTTGCTATGGATTTGACTGTTTCACTCACTGGATAATTATGGATGCTCCCTATGGTGGCAAATGCAACCAGCAGAGATTCTTTTTTCAATTTGAGGGAGGGACACATTATAGTCAGCAAGCGATGAAAAGCCGAAAATGAGTCTTTGACTTCCGAGCATAGATATTTTGGCAAATGAGAAGCTAGTATGAAAGATTTGGCTAATCAACATTGCATTTTAGAATGCTGAATGTATATATACTAGCACGTATTCAAGGTGACTGATAACTTAATGTGCAAAGAATGTGATTGAGTAGAATTTGCTGTAGTCTAGGCGAAGCGGAAGCCATAGCAGCAAGTAGTTAGCATATCGAAAAACTTGTAGTCTATAAAATGTAATATAGCTCAGCCTAAGAAGAATGAAGATGTCCTTTTTGCGTAACTGTATATAGTGCTTTTTGACCACCTTACTTGGTTCTTATCTCTATAGAATAATCAACTTTACTTTTGGTTTGTGCCTTCAAAGTTCCTCGATGCCTTCGGACCAACATATGTAATTTGTGTAGTTAAATAGGTGAAGAATTAAACTGAATGATTACCTATTGGTAAGGTTGTGCCCCTCCCAAGCTTTGGCCTGGATTCGACTCTTACCCCCTTCCCCAAGGCATATGTTAGAAGCCTTTCCGAAAGTAACTTATGTATAGTACATAGATAAAGGATTATGATACATGCATGCACTCATATCTATTTCTTTGGAATAAAAAACTGAAAACGAGTAATGCTACATACACACCACATTTGCACTGATCTAACCGCACTACCCTCACATACATGTGGGTCCCAACATACATGGGCTCCACATGGTGGGACCCACATTTATGTGAGAGGGGTGTGGCTGGATCTGTAGCAATCATTTCCAAACTAAAACTGAATCGTGGTGGTAAACCATGGTGTCAGTGCTTCTGTACAGTGAGCTCATTCCTTGGACCAGTTCAATTCTTCAGATTACTTTTGGATCTACCTCCTGCTCTTTTTAGGCTTGACAAAGCTTCATCGATTAGTTGCTGTTATACTCATGAAGAGTTTTACGATTGTCCAGTATTTTAAACTTATGATGCAGTCATGTGTTATTTTGAGAGCATGTTTCCGCACAGCTCTGGCAAGATGCATTCTTTAATTTCTTGTAGTTGGAAAGTCCTTCCTTGTTACTTGGATTGTTTGTTCGTTCAATGAAACTTTCAGTTGCCAAGAAAAGAAAATGCACTACTTGCATGGAGTGTGTGGATCTTGTTATAGCATTTTGCCTTAGTGTTAAGTTATTTTATTGAAATCATATCCCCTCCTTAATGCCTATTTTCTGCTGCAAAGTCTTGAATTCAGTTGAGAAGCAGGGTCAGCAAGTAGGATTTTGTGTGTGTCTCAATTGCAGGACGTCAGAGGGCGATGAATTTGTTGGTGGATGGAAGGTTATTTCACACCTTCAGATGTATCATTTAGAGTCAAATATGTTAGTGGCTTTCATCTTTTACTGGTTCTCAGAAGGGAAGAGGCTCATGAGGGAGGGGTGCAAGTTAATTTTTTTCCCTTGATTGCTGTACGGTTGAATCTCCATTTTGCTTTTTAGTTAGTGAAGTAATACTCTCATATTCAGTTATTGTTTTGACAACTTTTGCTTGCTCTGACTTCCTCGTCTCTACTTGCAGACACATAGAGAACGGACTTTCTCTTAGTTGCAAAGGAAGTCTGCCAGGCTATGCTAGTTCCAGACGTCTCCCTCGTAACTGTATGTGGAGTTTCAGGTAAGAATAGAAAGCGAACTTCTTATTCATTGGAAATGCATTCAGAAGAGTGAACTCTCATGCGGAGCACTCTCCCTTTCGTGATATCTTGTTATTTTATCGTTTTAGGGAAGGTATAGTGACCAAAAGATTTGAAAGCCGCATATTTCTAACCATGTATTTTATAACTCAATGAATGCTGTGCTATAGATAGCAAAATAACTCTTGTAATTTGAACTACATTTTGGAGATTGGAAATGTAGGATCGCTGCATAAAACTCCGAATAATGTTCTAAAATTATCTGAGTCCTTTGGCGTCTTTCACGTCTCATAGACATAGGTAACACTTAAACGAGTTTAGCTGCTTCATTATAACATAGAATGGTTCGAAGGTATTTTTCCCCATTAGGGTTCTACCTGAAACCAGACTCTAGCCCTAGGTCTCAAATGATTGGATCTTTGTATGACGACAAAACCATGTGTTTTAAGTCTCATCACTGCAAAGATAGAATTCTGATGCTTTTGCTTTTTTGACCTCTTTTGTTTAGTTTATGCTCAGGGCGATTGTTCACCTCTGAACTTGAAACCAACAGTGAGATAACAAAAATTAAGTCTAACAACTGGCACAAATCTTCTTATAATACGGTAAAGGCGCCCCTTTTCCGACCAATTTGCGATGATCCAAGCCGCTCAATGTGTTCAGAACGTAATTTTAAGGATACCCGCTAGAAATCAGCAAAAAAAGACCGAAACAAGCTTGATCCGAGCAGTTTTGATTTGTATTTTATCGAACAGTTCAAATAAAAACTTCTCAAATCAAGCCCTTCCAGGTCCTTTTTTTTTTTTTTTTTTTTTTCTGTTTTCACGCGGGTACCCTTAAAAGCACATTCTGAATATATTGAGTGGCTCGAATCATCAAAATTTGGTCGAAAAATAGGAGGAAAGGGGAAGCCCTTACCGTAATATGGCAAGGGCGCTCTTGTAAGAAGTAGACTGTATCAACTGGTACATTTCAAAGTGTAATTTATGTAGATCAAAAAACCAACAATGCAAAATCCGGTAATCTTCTCACATCCGATACAGTGGTTTAAAAAGTGACCACGAAACAAATTTATTGGGTCATAGCATTTCACATAAATCTAGCAAAATGATGGAGATTCTGTAGAAATACGTATGGCAAAACATGGTGAATGCGCCATGGTAAAACCTAACTTTTTTCGATTCGCAAAAACGCCCAAAGGGCGTAAAACCTAACTTCGGTCCGAAGATGTATAGAAAAGGAAGAGAGTCTCGGTTACGTAAATGATTAATAAGGTTGTAAGAATTAGAGCTTTTAGCCAGAGCGTGAACCCATGAAGCTCGTTGTTAGTGTATCAGGATGCCTTGCACAGCAACTGGTTGTAGTTGAGCTCCAATCCTGATTTCTTCCTTCGTCTTCCTTATGAACTCGTCAAATATTCTGTTCAATTCATCTGTGCTCATGTTCGCTTCATATCCTCCGTCTTCTTCCGAAAATGATGGAACCAAACACCCACCTCCTACTTTTTCACCATCATCTTTGTCGTCATCAGTTATTGTGATTATAGCTTGACAAAGCCCTCTTATGGCAGCTTCTTTGTGTTCAACTGGTTCTTCCATTTCACGTACGGGCATCATACCATGTTCATTACTTGTCACGAACGTGTCGATAATGTTAGGTTCGGAGGGTGAATAGCTGGTAAAACTAGAGGTTTTGGCGAGAAAAGCGATGATTCCGTTGCAAATGAGGAACATGTATTTTCTCTGAAAGGTCTGGCTAAGAACTGGGCAAATCATGGCTGCTACTTGGCAATAGTAGTAATGGAGGAAATGGGACAAGTCCGAGGAGTAAGAAATAAAGAGCGACAGAACAGAGACAGAAACAAGAAGCTGCAATGTCATCTTGAGGAACAGATGATTCTTGTTGAACTTCTTCTGTGTCTCGTTCTCAGCCATCTATGGCTCTTTCCTCAAGCTTCTGTAGGATATTTCAGGTTGTTATCTTCAGTGAAATTTCTCTCTCTCTATATATATAGAATTTTGGAACTTCTACAGTTGCATGGTATGAGAACGACTTGACTTGAGTACTTTTATCCTGTGAGCTGCAGCAACAAATGTTTCCTATCGTAGCTGAATTGAGAATGTTGAGAAGGATATGTGGTAAGATTTTGCGAGATAGATTTAGAAACTGATTTTTTCCCTCGTGTTATCTTCAATGGGTGCTATCCTTGCCATTCTTTGAAGATTAAGGTGATTTCAAAATGTCTATCGTACATTAGTTGATGCGGTAGTTATAAGTAGCGATATAAGTAAGGTATATGGTAACCTCTATGGACAGAGGCAGATCAAAATTGACTATACTCCAGCATTTTGTAGTAGTACTTTTTGGAGGGGGGACCCAAGTCAGTCAATTGTTACTATTTACTCAGAAAGATCCTTTTGAAAGGTCTAACCGTGGAATTGACTTGGAAAGTTGAGCTGAGTTTTCAGACTTGAATTCCACAACACGGCAAGACTTGAATTTTGTTGACTCAATAATTGTTTGGACTAGAAATCATGATATAAATAAGTCTAGAGTTTTTTTTCTTCCTATTGTTGGAGTAACATTTACGTCTGAAATTACTTGATTAGGGCTGTGTTCTTATAAACTTATTTGTCTGGAACTTATTTCGGTATTTTTTACTTTTCATAACTTTTTGTTTAATTTTTCGTCGTAATTTTTAGGGTTAAGCATTCATTTGAACAACACGAATTGAAAAAATATAAAAATATGGACCGATGTTGAAAAAAGTTCATATAAAACAACACTTCAGAAAAGGAAAAAAAAAGACAGTTGTTTGATACTTTTTTGTCTTTAGTGAATTTTTTTTTGTTGCTTTTGGTCATAATTTTTTATTACTTTTTAGACTCATCTCATCGGGACAGATGATTAATCCAAAATTTCTAAAGCAAATATAACAAAAATTCAAAAAAGACAAACAAAATGCACATAACTGAATTTTTTTATTTATTTTTTATTTTTAAAGTTTACGAGAACCCACCCTAAGTAAGAAATAACTTGATTTATGGATTTTGGACATTTGATCAAGCTCACTAATCTTGGATAAGAATAGAAGCTACGGGGTGTAATGTGCCTCTGGGTTCTGCCGATATTTTGTCTCCATGATTTGATCCTTTTAATTAATTTCTAGAGTTGGCTGAATAGATCTCATTTGAAGAGAAAATTAAATTGTTTCGATATCATCGGCCACTTGTTTGGATAGTAGTAATTTAAAAAAATTAGATGGTCAGAATGATTCAATAAATGAATTGTAGGACAAATTTGTCTGGATCGAGTGGTTATCAATGTTTTTTTTTTTTTTTTTTGTGTGGTTTTTATTCTTTAAATCTAATCTATTTTATCCTAAGGGGACTTGGGGAGGGAGATGGGTGCTTACGAAAAACGAACCCTGCTCATATGCCTGGGAGTATAAGGGAGGTACCAACTGCATCCCACTCCACTTGCCACGTGGTTATCAATGTTGAATTATTTTTATTTTGATACAAATATTGTGTTCAGCAAACACCGTAAAAAGAATGGTTTAGATTAAGTAATGAGATATCAATATTTTCCCCATCGAGTCGCACTGGGGCTTGTTTGTTTGGGGATAAGGTTGGGTGAGACTGTGGTCAAGGGATTATTAGTTGTAACACTAAAATAGTCTTAGAACCCCGTAGTCTTCACTCTATTTGTCACTTTGTTTCGGAAAAAAGCTAAAGTATCCCCTTCCTAATATATTATACACTTAAGGGTCCGTTTGAATGCCGGGAAATAATTTGGGGTATTAGTTAAGAAGGGGATAAGATAGTAGGAGTATTGGTTAATAAGGGATGACCCACATTGATGTGATGTTTTGGAGGGGGTATTAAGGCTCTGTTCAGCTTAATAAGCCAACTGGCTTATTTTTTTGTCCTTATTCAATTTTTTTCGTATTTGTTAGTTTTTCGTCAATTTTTTGGGAATTATTGCATTGTCATGATAAGAGGAATCTAAAAAGTAAAAAGTTACGATCGAAACCTAATTTTTTTTAAATGAAGACAAAAATAAGTCAATAAGCCAATTTTTTCGTCTTTATTTTTAAAAAAATTGGATTTCGATCATAATTTTTTACTTATGAGATTTCTCTTGTCATGACAATGCAATAATCTCCAAAAAATTGATGAAAAACTAACAAATGCGAAAAATATTTGAATAGCAACAAAAAAAAAGCCAGTTGACTTATTTAACCGAATATGGCTTAAATAGTACTCCCTCCGTTCCTTATTTATAGTCCGGTATTCCATTTTGGGCTGTCCCTTAATAAGTGTCCATTTTGTAAAGTTAGTGGATAAAAGTTGGTAAATTGTCTATTTTGTCCCTAAAAGTATATTCCTTTTTGAAAAGTAAGTGAGTAAAAGTGTAATGATGATGGGTAAGTAGGGAAAGTGGAGGAAAAAGTTGATGTGAAAGGTATAATGATGATGTCTTTTTAATAAGTTAGAGTTACGAAGCAGGACACTTAAAAAGGACGGAGGGATTACTTGGTTTGGACTAGGTGTTAGAGAATGGGTTAAAAGGGTGGATGATATAAAAAACTGTAGAATGACGAATTTGCTTTTGTTCAGTCCCAAACTTAATTATTCATTATATTAATTATATAATTGCAAAACAGAATAAATTTAATTATTTTTTGATAATTAAACTAAATACTAATAGTTTAATTATCAAAAAAATAATTAAATTTGGTTTTGTTAAAGTGTTTTATTAGCCATTTCTATTTTTTAAAATATAATATCTAAAAATATAAAGTTTGGTTTTTTTTTTTTAACAGCTTTTTTCTTTGTTGAATATTATATTTTGATCCCGGGAAAAAAAAAGTAGAGAAGGGGTTACTAATGTATGTGATGTAAAAGATTAAATCTCACATTTTTTCTTTAAAACCAAAACACCACCCACCATTACTGGATCACCAGTGCATCTCGTCTCTCTCTGTACCCCACCCTACCGCCCTACCCACCTTCCCGGCTTCTCCCATGGATGATGACGACGACGTTCAATTTTTCACACGACGATAGCGACAATCTGCATAGCAGTGGCGGTGGGTCCTTTCTCTCTCTCTCTCTCTCTCTCTCTCTCTCTCTCTCTCTCTCTCTCTCTCTTCCATTTTTCCCGATCTGGTGGGAATGTGTGTGACTATGTACAATGGTCCGACTATGAAGACAACGGTTGATGTTCAGACAATGATGGTCCGATTACAGGTCAAAATGAAAAATTTTCTTCCCCTCTTTCACAGATCTGTGGGGATAAACTGTGTTTCTATTTTTTGTTCCTTCAAATTTTGTGCTTTTGTTTGTAAAACCTTTCGATTAAATTATTGAAGCAGATCGGAGATGTTTTTTTCGTGATTTCAATATTGAAGCAGATGAACATATTTTGTGTGTTTATGTTTTTGTGGTGGCAATCTGTTTCTGTTCATCTTCTAGTTTTGTTGTCTCTATGAGAGAGAGAGAGAGAGAGAGATAGAGAGAGAGAGAGAGCCATTGGGGGAGGGGATAAGGAGGGGTAAAACAGTCAAAATTCAGCCGGATAAGGCCGGATTATTTATGGACTGGGTTCAACCCATCCGTATTTAATCCCCCTTTGGTTGGATTAATTAGTCCCAGGCATAACTTATCCGGGTATGAAAATGGACTTCCAAACCAAGGGCAAACCTTGGTTTCTGTGTCTATCTGGGCAGATTAGCTAATCCCCTTGCTATGGCTGCATCCAATCGGGCCCTTAATGTTATTCCGTTGTGGGGTTAATGTTATTCGAGTACCGTTTTTTTAATCGTTGGTTATTATTATACCATTGAGTGGTTAATGTTATGACAGAAAACACTGTAAAAAATAGTATTATTAAAAATGTTATGCATGATAGGGGAAGAAATGTTGTTCTTTCTTTTGGTAAATGTTGTGCCATTTTGTGGTTCGAAAATGTTAAACCGTTGGTGGTTTTTTTTGTTACACCTTCTTATGCTATTGAGTAGTTTTTTTTTTGCTCGGCTTTGCCATTGAGTGATTAATGTTACATACAGGCTTTTTCAAAAAAAAAAATGTTACATGCAATCGAGCCCTTAACTAATCGAGCCCGATTCATATACCAATTGAGTCTCTATAGATGAGCTAAGTCTATACGAACAAGACGAGCTTTTTTGAGCCGAGTTTTAGAGTTTTGAGCTCGGCTCGATTACAAAACAAGTTAAGCCAAGCAGAGCCCAATCGAGCCCTTAACTAGCCGAGCTCGGTTTATTTGCAATCCTATATGAGGGGGTCCATACACTATGTACCTCCAGTGTGTATGGACCCTTCACTGTCTACTCGTGCGCGTGATTGTAGTAAAGTTGTTTGCAAAAGATGAAAAGTAAAAAAATAAGAGACAAAGTCTCACGAAGATTAGTCTTGGTTTTATTCAAGAATTTATGAACAAAAGCCTCAATTATTACAAAGGATATCGATGGTGCTCCATTAACCTGAACTTGTGAAATTATTATAAAGGATATCGATGCTGTTCCATCAACCTGAACTTAAAAACTCTCTCCAATTATTAAATTTTTTAAAAACTCTCTCCAATTAATAATTTTTTTTTTCCCGGTACATGACCATGTAAGCCTCAATTGTTGAATTCAAATTACAAGTTTTTGTAGTGAGTCTAGTGACTCCCAACTTTGGGAACAGACAATTTCGTTCGAGGCCCACGAGAGCAAATCCATCTGAAATGGGTTCAACCCACTCAAGCTGCTCATGCCCAAAAGCCAAGCCTTCCTTTTGATAAATTGTTCTCTAGTCTGGGGTAGAGATGGTAACCGTACGGTTTAGTTCACTTCGGTTCAGTTATCAGTAAAACCAAAAACCGAACCAGATTTTATACCTAAGACCGAAACCATAACCGAAAGGGAAGCACTTCGTGTGAAATTTCAGGTTGTTATCTTCAGTGAAATTTCTCTCTCTATATGTAGAATTTTGGAACTTCTACAGTTGCATGGTAAGAGAACGACTTGAGTACTTGAAAACTTTTAGCCTGTGATGCAGCAACAAATGTTTCCTATCGTAACTGAACTGAACTGAGAATGTTGGGAAGGATATGTGGTAAGATAGCGAGATAGATTTAGAAACGGATTTTTCCCCCTCATGTTATCTTCAATGGGTGCTATCGTTACCGTTTTGCGAAAATTAAAGTGTCTATAGTGTCTATTGTACATCAGTTAAAAGTAGTGAAATGATTACGGTATATGGTAGGTAGATCAAAATTGACTTTAGCATTTTGTAGGAGTACGTTTTGGAGGCATAACCCCAAGTCAGTCAATTGTTACTATTTACTCAGAAAGATCGTTTTGGAACAGTAAAGATTGCGGTACAGCAAAAGCTGTACAACAACGTGTATAGATGGGTTTTGCACTTGTCTCGGGTCCCGCAAAGATGATCGGAGCCGCTCATTTTATTCAAAATATATTGTTTACGGTCCTTGTAAAAAATCATCTCAATCCGATATCGTTAAAGGCGTTTACGAATCATCTAACTTTGCTTTAAAATTTACCTAAATTGTGAAGCAAAGTTGGATGATTCGTAAACGTCTTTACCAATATCGGTTTGAGATGATTTTTTTATGGAAACCGTAAACAATATGTTTTGAACAAAATGAGCGGCTCCAATCATCTTTACAGAATCCGAAATGGGTGCAAAACCCATCTGTACACACTGCTGTACAGCTTTCTGCTGTACCATTAGCAGCTCTTGTTTTGAAAGGATCTAATCAAAAAAAGGAGCTGAAGTTTCGACTTGAATTCCCCAACACGGCAAGACTTGAATTTTGTTGACTCCAATTGTTTGGACTAGAAATCATGATAGAAAGAAGTCTAAGTTTTTTTTTTTTTAAACATTTATGTCTGGGAAATAACTTGATTTATGAATTTTGGACATTTGATCAAGCTCACTAATTAAACTACGGTTCGATCTCCTCTGTCCTAAAAACATGTGTGCCTCTGTGCCAAGGAGTTTTCCGACTATTGGATTGTGTGTGTGTGTGTGTGTTTTTTTTTTTATGTTTTAAATTCAGTGGTTGGAAAACCTCTCAGCATTGAGGCACAGAGATTTTTAGCATAGATGATCTTGCATAATGTGCCTCTAGGTTCTACAGTTATTTTGTCTCCATAATTTGATCCTTTTAATATCTAGAGTTGGCTGAATAGATCATTTGAAAAAAAAATTAAATTGTTTCGACATCATCGGCTTTTTTTTTGGGATACATCGGAATTTCATCGTCGGCCACTTGTTTGGATAGTAGTAATTTAAAAAAATTAGATGGTCAGAATTATTCAATAAATGAATTGTAGGCCAACTTTGTCTGGATCACGTGGTTATCAATGTTGAATTAGCTTGATTTTTGTAAAGACCCGTATTTTCACGAAAATGTTTTAAAGGTTTTATAAACGCTAGAATATCGAATAAATGGGAAAATTGTGAGTTTATTTGATTTGGGGCTTAAATGATAGGATTGTAACTTGAGAGAGTATATGTGTAATACAGAGATATAGGGGTATAAATAGAGGGGTGTGTGTGTAGGGGATTAAAAGCCCCAAAATATCTCTCTCTCCTCACGTCTCCCTCTCTCTCGGCTATCTCTCTCTCTCTCTTGCTCCTTTGAGCTCAAAACCCACCAATCGACCTCAACACCTTCATACCTCGACCTTCAATTCATCTCCTACGCGTGATTCGAGCCTTGGATCGCGTGGGTTTGAGCTTGGCCTCGTTCTTGAAGGATTTTGGAGCTTTGGAACTAGGGCTCGTTCGTTGATCTCGTGCTTGAAGCTTCTAACATCAAGGTAGGGATTTCTTACTCACTTTATATGTTTATGAGTGGATTTCGTGCTTGGATCGAGCCTTGATCGGTCCCCCCTTTGTTCTTTCGAAAAGCTGTCAAAATCTGCAGAATATCGCCCAAAATCGCCTAGGGATCGATCCCCAAGTATGAGAGATCGATCCCTCATTCAAATCTGGACAAAACCCGAGTTTTTGCCTTGGGGATCGATCCCCAATAGAGGAGGGATCGATCCCTCCCCTCTCTGGAACATTCTGCTTGCTTTCTGGGTTTCAGCCCAACTTCAAACGGCCGTAACTTCCTCATCCGAGGTCCGATTCATGAAAACTTTATATCGATTCGAAGGTCTTGAAGTTAGCTTTCATTTGCCACCAAAATAACCTTAAACCGATCAGTATATAAAAAGTTATGATCATTTGAGTAGGGGTGTGTCAGTCTGCTAATGCCTACGGCTATTCCTAAGGTTGTCTTTGACCCATGTCATGATTCCTTATATGATTAGGATATGTTTAAGTCACCCTTGAGCATAAGTGCTCATGCCCTATTGAATTGTTATTTGATCTCGTCTTTTAGCACTCTTTAAAGCACAATATCAATGGCGTTGGTTAGGGAAATGTACCGTAAGGGCGATAGGAGTGTTTTGGGCTATAAGGGATAAAATGGTGAGAATTATGAGTAGACAAGAGTTTATCTAGTGATCTGATGGGTAGTATTGTGACTTGTGTCCTCGTGTCTCGTTTTGTTGAGCTCCATAGGTTCTTTTGACACTCGTTTTATAAGATTCTCGTTTAGAACCCAATGGGTGATGTGTCGAGAAGTCGATTGTGGTTTTGATGTGTAGAAAAGGACGTTGTGATACACTTAGAGAAATGACATGAACTTAAGGTAATTATCAATGCACGATGTGACATTTTTTTACGAGTGTGTGTTACAATGTGAATTTGGGAAATGTTGCTTGCTTATACATTGAACGATAGCTTATACGTGCGTATGCTTGAATTGATAATTTGAATAAAGGGCCCGCAACGCGAGGTGTGGTAATGCGAGGACTCTAGAGGGCCCGCAACGCAAGGTGTGGTAATGCGGAAACCCAGGTGAAGAGAATTCACTGTCACGCAAGGGGTGGTAACACAGTTGAATGTCATTCCCGGGTGAAGAGAATTCACTGTCACGCATGGGGTGGTAACACAGTTGAATGTCTCCCCCGGATGAAGAGAAGATTGATTGATTTTAGAAGTTTATGTTGAAGTTTGGATTGTTTGTTGTTTGGGATCGTGGCTGTTGAAAAAGAGAATAAATGGTAAATTCTACCAAGGTTTTATTAAAGAAAGGAAAGTTTTGTGAAATAAAGTTTACGGTGAATGGTATGAAATGAGGAAGTGGTTTATGGCATTCATTCGGAAAGTTATGAGATGATTGGACTATTGTTGTTATTTATTTGGTTGATGTGAGTATTGTTGCTACTTCTAGTCGACGTGTTGATGGTTAGAGTTATCCTTGAGACATCCGAAATCCCAGAGTTAAATCTTCTATTCATCTTGATAATTCCTCTTGTATCTCATGTCCTTTTAATGAAACTTATTCTATCTTATTGCATGTTTCTTCGCATTTACATATAGCTTGAGTATAGAATTTCCTACTGGGCTAGTGTAGCTCAACAAAATCCTTCTTTTCAGGTTTTAATGCCAGGCAGTGGCTTGCATTGCATCGTATGCTCTGTGTGGAAGATATTTTTGGAAGCCTATGAAGTCTAGCTATTTAATCGTCTTTGTAAATCCCCTACTTTGATTAAAGATGAATTTGTAACTAATTCATTTTGATTTCTTTTGATTAAACCATTTGTGATTTAATGTCATGATCGTACTTATACTTAAATTAATTTGGGCCGTGGTGCCAAAGATGTATTTCATTAAATTTGGGGACTTCGTTTGTAACTAAGTAGGTGGGAAACTCCTCTTGGGTAATATCTACCTTATGCGAGTATCTTTTATCGAAATGATTTATATATTTATGTTTAAAATCGAGGGCGTGACAATTTTGATACAAATATTGTGTTCAGCATAGTTTAGATTAAGTAATGAGATATCAATAGATCCCCCATCTAGTCGCATTGAACCCGTAGGGTTTGTTTTGTTTGGGGGATAATTTTAGGTGAGATTGTGGTCAAGGGATTATTAGTCCTAAAAGACTAAATAATTTAGTCTTAGACTATTTGTTACTTTCTTTTCAAAAAAAAAAAAGAGACTATTTGTTACTTTGATTTGGAAAACGCTAAAGTATTCCCTTTGTTATATTGTACTCCAAATATACTAATTTACACCACCCAGTGCTTAATGTTACTATACTATTGAGTGGTTAATATTATGACGGAGAATACCGTAAAAAAAAAGTGAATTTAGATTTATTCAAAGGAAAATAATTTTCACACTTCTCTTTTAACCAACCACAAACTCTTTTTTGTTTTTATCCACATGAATTTACAATATTGTCATTGGATGTGTAAAAAAGTGTATTGAATAAAGGGCAAGATAATAAATTCAAGTGGATAAAGACAAAAAAGAGAGTGCATATTATAAAGAGGGAAGTGCAAAAATCAATTCTCTTATTAAAAATGTTGTGCATGATAGGGGAAATGTTATTCTTTCTTTTGGTAAATGTTATGTCATTTATGGTTTGAAAATGTTAAGCCGTTGGTGGTTTTTATGTTACACCGTCTTATGGAGTAACATGTTATGCCATTAAGTGGTTAGTGTTACAGTCGACCCCTTAACTAACCAAGCTTGATTCATATACCAATTGAGCCTCGATAAATGAGCCAAGTCTAAAAAAAACAAGCTAAGTTTTTCCTAGCTGAGTTTTACTAAACAAGTTAAGCAAAGCAAAGCCGAACCTTAACTAGCCGAGTTCGGTTCACCTCCTGTGTGTATGGACCCTTCACGGTCTACTTGTGCGTGTGATTGTACTAAAGTTTTTTGCGAAAGACAAAAAGTGAAAAATAGGAGACCAGTCCCGCGAAGGTTATTCTTGGTTTCCAAAGTTAGGGGTATACAAGAATTAATGAACAAAAGCCTCAATTTTTTATTTTTTCTTAAACCACATATAGCATTGATAAGTTAGCTCTTGTGACATTATTATAAAGGCTAATGGGCTTGTAGCTTAACAGCACGTCCTCACCTCTTCCGCATAGAAGGTGACGATTCGATTCCCGTCAGGAGCGTAAGTGTTTGATATGGTGGTTGATGCCCTTTGGACTTGCTCCACCCATATGCCGCTTAGCAGTATCCCTTTCCCATCCCTTACGAGTAGGCTAGATATCTATCGAGAGAAAAAAAAATTATTATATAAAATATCGATGCTACTCCATCGACTCGAACTTCAAAACTCTCTACGGTTTTTTTTGTCGGTACACGACCACGGAAGCCTCAATTAGTCAATTGTATGCAGAATTCAAATTACAAGTTTTTGTAGTGACTCCCAACTTTGGGGACATTCAATTTCGTTCGAGGCCCACGAGAGCAAATCCATCTGAAATGGATGCAACCCACTCAAGCTCATGCCCAATAGCCTAGCCGTCCTTTTGATAAATTGTTCTCTAGTCTGGGGCAGGGATGTAAGGGTCATCATCGGGCCGGGCCGGCCCAGCCCAGCCCGCCTAGTCGTTACCCAAGCCCGCCCACGGACCGGGCCGACCGGGCTTTTTCTTTTTGGCGGGCTGGGCGGGCCGGGCCATCTACCATAAATTGAAGCCCAAGCCCGGCGCACGTGTAACCCAATTGGCGGGCCAGCGGGCTTAAATTCCCTTGGGCAAAACTAAACCAAGGGAAAAAAGAAAGGGTTTTGTGGGATTTTGGGCTAATAGGCGGGCCTGTTGGCGGGCTTTTGGACGGGTACCACAGGCGGGCTCACGGGCCGGGCCTACGGGTGGGCCGAGTAAAAATTCATAGGCCCGAGCCCGACCATTACAAACTACGGGCTGGGCTAGCCTGCCCAATTTATGGACTCAGGCCGAGCGGGCTTTGGGCGGGTCGCGGGCCTTCGGGCTAAATGATGACCCTTACAGGGATGGTAACTGTGTGGTTTAGTTCACTTCGGTTCAATTATCAGTAAAACCAAAACCGAACCAAATTTTATACCTAAGACCCAAGCCATAACCAATGTCGGCGGGTTTATTTTTTTCATTTAAACGATAATCAAAACCATTGGTTACCATTTTGGTCCAATTTTTCATCGAAACTGGTGGTTAGCATTTTTAATCATTCAACCTTAATCAACCGGGGCAGAAAGAAAAAAAAACAATGTAAATTATAAGTGCAGTTAACACAGAAAAAGAGACAAAATCACAGTTCACAACAAAGTTAACTTTTTTAGGGACGTAATTGTGAATGAACTTGGGGACCATTGGCCTTTCAAGGCTTTTCGCTTTCCCGAGCCTCATCAATTTCCCTTATTATTCATGGTTGGAGATTTTCCCCAATTCATTTCACAAATTCAAGGCTTAGCAGCAGCTCAAACATCTCTTTTTGGCTGTATTTTGGACAATCCTATTTCAGATTTTATTCACAAGTTCCACGAAATCCTTGTAGCAAATTCTCATATTGTTCTTGAGTGAAAGAGAGGTACTGAGTCAGTTTGCCAAAACTGCTTACGATGGTGTTCCGTGAGTCATGGTTCAAGCTGGATTATTCTGGGAGATAGATGTCAATTCAACCTCAATACCCTTCAGTAGGCTGCCAATCTATTTTAAGGAGACTGTGTGAAACACAAAATTTGATTCGGTTTTTTTTTTTTTTTAATCATGTTTCATTCGATTGTAATTTGTAATTTCTATTATTGTGTAATAAAATTGTATTCTGGATTCATGTTGAATATGTATTTCCCATCTATTAATAATGTGTTCGGTTTTGATTACGGTTCAATTTCAGTGAACCAAAATCAAAATTGAACCAGTAGGTTTTTACAAATTGAAATCAATAACCATAAATGCGGTAAAAAATTGATCAACACCCGTTCCGTCAGTTCGATTAACCATCGGTTCGGTTAAAATTGTCATCTATGATCTAAGGCCGTGTATAACAATTTAGTAAAAACCAAAAATAAAAAGCCCAAAAAAATTGCAAAAAAAAGAACACGCCATTCAAGATTGAACATGGATGTTACTCCTCACCCCGTACCACCACAATGAAGAATCCATAAAACCCATATTGGACACATTGGTCGAGGTATTTTTACTAAGATTACCTCTACAGCGCCCATGCTCTTTCTGCGGACAGTACTTGGCCTGAGAATTAATCCGGTTGGTTGTTAGTTAATCATGCTCTTTCTGCGGAGTAATTGATTAAGGTTCGATTATTGAGGTCTGAAAGAAAGAAGTTTCTTGTGAATTATCTATCTTAGCGTGGATGGTCTTGTCTTTTACCGGATCAGAAAGAGGATTAGTCGAGGTGCTCGTCAGTTGACGCAGACATTCTGATCATCGGAAAAACAAAAAGAAATAATAAAAAGAAAGAAGAAGATTAATGTGGTCCAATATGAACGAATGGGTTCAACTCTCCTGACAAAATTAACTAAAAGATAAAAGCACTGGTCGCTTTCCAATTCAGGAACTTAACTCGCCAATTAAACAAACTTTAAGACTTCCATAAACAGATGTAAAGATTGAAAAACCCCATATGCTTCCCATGCCTTCATTGAATGCCATGCAAGTGTTATTTCCTTTGTGTGCTCATTTTGATAAAAGAAATTATTAGTGAGGCAGTTAAAAATAATAATACTGTAATAGGCCAGGAAACAATTGCAAATCTATAAAACTTAAAATTTACAATTTTTTTTTGGGGGGGGGTGGGGGACGAATTTCAAGAAAAAACTAATCCTAGTGAAGAAGTTAGAGACGTGAGTCTCACAATTTCATGCTAAATAAACACATATAAGAGTTGCAGAAAAATTAGACTTTAATTTCTCGTACGTTATTTATTTATTTCCTAGCAATTGAACGGGCCTAAATGATTCACCACATACGTTTGGTCTATTAAAACTCGACAAAAGTACGTTTGGTCTATTGTCAAAAAATTCTGGGAATTTTTGGGATTATGCCTTGTAAGGCCTTGGTTATACATATCATTAGTCTTGTTATGCTTGTAATGATGAGATTATGCCAAAAATTACAATGTATCCAAATGGAGGGTAGACAAAGTAGTTTTTCCCGGGTATTGAAGTATTATAAGTTATTAAACCATTTTTTTTTAAGTTGAGCTAGATATTGTTATAGCTCTGCATGACTACATTAATAGGGATCCATGAGTTTGGAAAATATAACAAGGTAACCAAAAGCATGTGGGATAATATAGTCAGCACATGGGAAACAAAGGAGATAATTAGTCAACCAAAATCTTATCATGTGACGCGCAATGTACCTACTACAGTTCCACTTAATGATACAAGTCATTCGTTTGATGAGTTTAGCTGTGTTTATTATTATCTATAAAAAAAAACCGGGTTGATGATCGAATCGTATTGATTGTAAAACAAATTTTTTTTATTTTTTTATCGAAGATCATAAGACACTGATTATTTATTTCTCTCGTGACATTAATTATGCTTTGTTCAAATAGCAACGATCAATTTGATGTTTGTATAAATGGTGAATGCATTGAGATTTACAAAGCCAAACCCGGCCTTTCCCCGAGCGCAATGACCGTGACCGAACCATCACATTCAACCCACTTACACCACGCGGCAGCGTCTCGATTGCACTAAATAATTTTCTGCATATATGGTGGGATGGTGGTGGGTCAACATCAATAGCTATTTAAGCACACGTGAGCTCTTTTAACAAAAATATTAACAGCAGATACAATCTGCAGAGAACCACGCAGAGACAAATGCGTTTGGCCTCATTTCGGATCCCGAAAAAATCTAGAAAAATATTCATAAATTTTTGAATATTATTTTATGGAGCCCTGTAAAAAATCAACTCCAGTGGATATCGATAAGTATTACTTTTGGATTCGTAGAGGCGAAAATATTTTTCTAGATTTTTTCAAGACCCGAAATGGGGCCAAATATATTTGTCTCTGCGTGATTTTTTGCGAATTGTCTCTGCGCGTAGCAGAGCTCGCTTTTTTAATATATGCTTTGGATAGATTTTCAAGAGTCGACGTTAACGAGGTTAGGCAGCTCTGTGATGTAATTAAATACTCCACTTTAATTAATTGCCACGAAACAATGAGGAGGGGGGGGCGGGGCCGGGACGAGACAGAGAAAAGACAGAACAGAACGACTTATGAAAAAGCCGGCCAATGTCCCCTGCTTTTTGCCGAGGGCCGGATACAACGTTCGAACTACTACGGGAAAGTGACTGTAATAATTAATATTCGTTAAGAATATTTTCAGCATTAATAAATGTTCGGTTTCAACATGTCATTGACGGGTATTAATTATTAAAATACGTCATAGGCCGTCATTTTTCCAACTACTTACATCCGGTGTCTGTATATAAGTGGAATATAATACGGTTAAACGGATTATATATGCGCTTGGAGCCGGGATATACAAAGGCGGAATTAGTAATGTAATCTGTTTGAAGCTAAAATGGATTAATTGTTATTTAAAAAAAATTGTGTGGGGGGCTGATTTCTTCGCCTTAGCTTTGACCTTCTTGAACCTTCTGGAGCCGAGCGACCCTGCATCGGCCGTCAAGTACCTACAGAACCGGAGGGGTTTGCTCCTCCGGGAAAAAGCTCCGACGGTCTAGTCAGAAAAGGAGCCGGGAAGAAGTTTAGTAAGCAAGAGAATATATGTTGTTAAATGAAGAGTGTGTAGAGAGATCCCCTTTCTTGAAGGAGATGTCCTTCTATTTATAGGCAGGGAAAGAGAGAGTGCAGCATGGGCAGTTTCCTTCACCCACGCGCTTACTGATGCTCGGATGACGTCATGTGTCAGGAGTCTTAAATGACCGCCGCCGTTGGGAAGAGGGGAGCCGCCCAGTCAGAATAAAGGGAGGGTCACATCAATCAGGGACGTCCCTTCCTTTATCAGAGAGGCTCTCCCACGCTTCTGTGGAACCTTCTAGAAGATTTTGGATCTGTGGCCTCCGAATGAAGTCAGTGTCTCCGAAGGAACGAGGAGCAACAGTTAACGTACTTCACCGAACGAAAGAAACTTGTCTATAATCATATCCGAGCAAACGGTTCTCTTTCTTCGGAATTAGATGGACGTTCGGCGAGACCCCTCAAGACACTTTCTCCTTCGGATGTCGTGTACGACTGACGTATCTGGGTCCCTTGTGGAGCAGATGAACTGAGACAACTAAGCGGTCAGGAACGTCCCATCAAATCCCGAACCTCTAGGACCTTCGGATATTTCGCCCCACTACAATAGCCCCTCAACTCCTGTTTCCATAGGTGTACCTTCGGTATGGAAGGAGGAGTTGAAATATCAGTAGTGGCCGAAGAAAAAATTGAATCCGAGCCAGACATTTGGACCGGGCTTTCCGAACGTCAGTGCCAACTCAAGCGTCAAAAAGATGCCGAATCGTCAGGTCTGTATCTTTCATTTAATGCTCCTGTAACCGCCAGCGTCAAAGGCGACCACGCGTCCAGCTGCCATTGGGTGTCGATACGGCGCACCCCGTACATCTCCACGTGTCACCCATCGACGGTCACATCAATCTCTCGCCCAAATCCTACGGCTAGGGGCTCGGCGATGCTTCGAATTCCGCCCTAGGTATAAGAGGTGACGAGAAGAGAGAGAAATCACTTTTTCTCCTTCTCTCTGACGCTTGAGCAGCACCACGCCATTCCCATTTTTCTGAAATCCAAATCGTTTGAAGATCTTTGGAAGAGTCTGAAGCTTTCAACCCGGAATTTGTTTTGATTCGCAGGTATGTTTCTGATTCCATCTGCTTTTCTTGCATTTCAGTCGTTCATATATGCTTTTGGGGCCTTTTCCCCTTTTTCATACGGTTTTTCGCCTGCGCACTGTAGAACCAGTTGAAGGTGTTCATGTGTTCTTCCGAACATGGAGGCATCTTCAACCTGTGTTCTTCCGAACAACCTGTGTTCTTCCGAACACGCATAGAAATGTTGCCCATACTTAGAACTTTCATCCGAACTTCTGTTTGACTAATCGTTTCTCAGAAGAATCGGTTGCTCGTTCATTTCACATCACCGAACATAGGCACCTTAGGACATGACCACGCAACTCGCTGACGGTCTTTCCCCCTGCACTTTTGTTTGTTAGGTATGGAGACTTCTGCTTCACTTTCGTCCGGGGAATCGTTTCGCTCGGTTGATAGCGCGGACTTAGGCGCTGGGGGCTCGAACGTCGCGATATCCGATGCGATCTCCAATCTAGCTCGGAATTACCGCGTTCGGGAAAGGAGCGAGGATTCCGCCGGAATTGATCTTCCCGCAAGCGTCACTCCGCTCCGAACAATGCCTCCAGAAAGTCAAATCATCGACTTAGAAGGTAATCCTTCGGAGGAGAGAGTGCAGGACAATCCGACGGAAGAGGTGGAAGGAGACGACGAGGCCGAATAAACGGTATCTGACAGAGACTTCGCCGAAGGAGGAGCGGCCACGGCTTCCTCGGGCCAAGCCGAGGGTACAGAAGGGGCTTCCGGCTCTTCTTCCAACCCCCAAAAGAAAAGAAAGATAGTCCCTCAAGATCCTGACGTCATTCCTGACCGAACAGGAAAGGACCCATGTCCCTACTGGAAATCCTTCGAGAGTGAAGAAGGTATGAGGGCTTTCCGACGGGATTACAACGTCCCTGACGACGTCATTATTACCCCAGTCCCTGGTCCCAGGATAAGGTTCAGCGATGAACATATTACCGTTCCCCTGATGGCCATAACCGAGGGTGGTCTCAGATTTCCAATGCATAGGATCCTTAGGGAAATCCTTTATCTCTTCACCTTGACCCCCTGCCAATTAAGCGTCAACTCATACCGCATCATCCATTCCATCATAAAGCTGGCCCAGCTGATGATGTACCCACTCGAAGCCCCCATCACATTTTTGAAAACTACACAATGTCACGGAACATCAGGTATTCCCGATACTACCTGTGTTCCCGAAGAAAGATGGCCAAGATAATCCCCGAAGGGATGTATGATTCTGAAAAATGGGCCTCGGACTACGTCGAAGTTCGGGGCAATTATCAATACCCTCCTGGGGAATACGGGCAATTCGAGGTTGCCACACGCAGGGGTGGACCCCGTAAGAAATCAATCACCTGGCTTTTTACTTTTACCTGCTTCATTTCTTGCACTTGCATAGTATTACTTAGTGTTCTTCCGACTGATTGTTCCCTTGTCTTATGTTCTACAGATACAACACAAATCAACAAGGAGTTACTACGAGCTTCGAGGAACTGTAAGCTCGCGTCCACTCTCCTTACCATTCCCTCAGAAGAAAGAGACGCCCCCACCATTTTACAATACAAACCCACCTACGGTGGGCGTATCCGAAAGAAAGAGGCGGATAAGGAGGAAGCTTCAGCCGAAGACCTTCCCGTGGAACTTCTACCGAGCGTGAGCAGGCCTTTGCGAGGGCTCATTCGCGAACCCACCGAAGGATCCACTCCCGAAGAAGAAGCAAATATGCCTCCCCGAAGCATGAAGGACATTCTTCAACAGAAGATGGAGGCAAGGGAGAAAGACAAGGCCAAGGGCCTGGCCAAGGGCCTGGCCAAGAAAACAGGGGCTTCAGGGGCCTCAGGCTCGGCCCCAAGCAAGAAAATACCTCCCCCACCAACTCAAAAACGACGTCCTCCCGCCCCCCCGTCGCCGAAGGAAGCCCAAGCTGGCAAGAAACAAAAGACGATGGCGCGCTCGGAGGCTGGCGACGGAGCGAGTGTGGCCGCCAAGGGGAAGGAAACGAGCGAAGAAAACGTCCCTTGGGCGCCGAGCTTCGTTACTGCTGACAAGAAACAAATTTTGAAGTCCGACAGCTTGAGGGACGATCCTTCTCTCGCTCTGACGCTCCTGTCCGGGGTGGGGTTGCCGAAAGACATTCAATCCCCACCTTCGCTGAAAGCTGCCCTCACCGAGTACTATTATCACGCTGCCAGGGTAAGTTTTGTTTCACAGTTGACTGTTTCCTCTGCTCGTTTGTTTTTAAGTAACATTTGTTCCCCCTCAGGCCTCCCAGTCCATCATGAGTGTGAATCTTCACCTCTCCGAGCATGAAAAGAAGAAGAAGCTGCTGTTGCAGTCTCTGCAAATAAACAAAGACTCGGCCGAGGAATACAAGAAGAGCTGGGAGGAATCCGAGGCAGCTCGCCAGTCTTTGGAGGCTCAGGTATTCAACTCAACGAGCTAGTCAAAGGCTTGCAAGAGGCTGCCGGGAAGTCCAGGGCGGAGGGGAAGGACGAGGGTCTTGCCGAGGGAAGAGCTCTCGGTCGTGAGGAGATGAAGGTTGAGCTGGAGAAAGAATACAACCGGGGATACTACGAGGCCCAAGATGCTGCTGCTGAAGAGCTTGTCGAGGCCCAGGCAGAAATGCTTGAAGAACAGCATAAAGCTAGCTTTATGCTGGGCTACAACACAGGCTTGGATGATCTCGGCGCGGAAGCTGATGATGAGAGGAGAATGCTTGTAGAGGTTCCCCCTCGAAGTCTGGCCGAAGCTCAGCAGGCCGAGAATGAGCAGCTCGAAAGCGAGCAACAGCCTGACCCCGCGGTGGTACTCCCAGGTGCAACAACCGAAGCTGACACCACTCCAGCTCCTCCTTCAGAGGATCCTACACTGCCTCTTTTCCCGACAGTGGACCCTTGATGTTTTTTTTTTTTTGTTTTGACACATTGTACTGCTGCACATTTTGGAATGTAAAGAAACGGTTTCAAGTATTGTTTTTCGGTGCATTAATACTTTGTGCATTAATTGTTCAGTTCGGTTTGGAATGTAAAGAATGCAATTTGACTTGCAAATTTCGTTCGCAAATTTCGTTGTTCCCGTTTCATTTTTTTTTACAGTTAGTATCTCGACTAACAGCCAATACTAGCCTTCTCATAATAGCCCCCTATCTGCTCGGATTGCCGAAGGGTAGAGGCGGGAATCCAAGCAGATAGTAGAAGAAAAATATCCGAGGCAAGGAAAGGTTATCCGAGGAGAACGTGGTTGTGAGTCTGAGTGAACACGATGGCAATGGCCAAGAGGATTTCGCCCGAACGCTTTTGCCGAGGGCTAAGTGGATTTCGCCCAGATCAGTACGAATGGGAGCCCAACGGCTTAAAACTGGGCTAGGTGAGATACCCAAGACGTAAAGAAAACAAACAAGAGAAGAAAAGGTACTTTTGATTATAATGGCCCAAGGGCTTACAAAAGTCAACAAAAATAAAAATTGAATAAAAGTAAAACGTGAAATATCAGCTAGCCATGGAACTTTCGAAGCTTCTGAGCGTTCCAAGGGTTCGGGATGGGAGTTCCATCCATCTCAGCTAGCTTGTACACCCCATGACCGATCTTCTCGATCACTCGGTATGGACCCTCGTAGGGATCCTTGAGTTTCGTTAATTTTTTCGCTTCCACAACCATCCGGAGAACGAGATCGCCGACGTTGAATGGTCGTGACCAAACGTTCTTGTTGTAGCTCCGAGCAACTTCCTGTTGATACGCTGCATGTCGAAGGTTAGCATTATCGCGAAGTTCTTCGGCAAAGTCTAATTCAGAACCCACGAGAGCATTGTTAGCCACGGGGTTGAACTGTTCCGTACGGGCCGTGGGAATCAACGAGGAGAGAGGGAGAACGGCCTCCATGCCGTAGGCCATTGAGAACGGGGTACGACCCGTGGAACGCCGAGGCGTGGTGCGGTAGGCCCACAAGACATGAGGGAGTTCATCAACCCATAATCCGAGCTTCCGCTCCAAACGACGCTTAAGCCCCCGAGTAATGATCTTATTGGATGCTTCGGCTTGACCATTGCCCTGCGGGTACGCGACTGAAGAAGTCTGGATCGTGATCTTCCGTCGTTTGTAGAACGCTTTGAGGGCGGCAGCCACGAACTGTGAGCCGTTGTCCGAAAGAATGGCATATGGAACACCGAACCTCGAAATGATGTGCTTCCATATGAACCGTTCCATGTCTCCTGCAGTCGTCTTCACCATTGCCTTGGCTTCGATCCACTTAGTGAACAGATCTGTGGCAGTCAATAAATACTCAAAACCTCCAGGAGCCTTGGGTAATTTGCCCACAATGTCGAAAGCCCATACTGCAAAAGGCCAAGGACTTGTGATCATCTTCAGTGGGAATGCTGGTTGGTGAACGAGCGAAGCTTGCTTCTGACACCGAACGCAGCGCTTCACATAATCTTCGGATTGTTTCACCATCTTCGGCCACCAGTACCCTTGAGTTAATGCCCGTTGCGCCATGCTTCGTCCGCCTGAATGAGCCCCATAACTACCCGAGTGTAACTCATCCAGGATGCCATCCACCTGGGACTCAGACACCACTTTCAAATCTGGACCTGTGAAAGTTCTTCGGTAGAGACTTCCGTTGGGATCTAATAAGTAATTAGCAGCACGGCACCGTATCTTGTGAGCTTCCTTTCTGTCTGCTGGCAGCGTTTGGTTTTGGAGATACAACACAATGGGGTCCAATTGGCTGTTGCCGAACGATATGGCTGCAACCTGTGGGTCAGAGGGTTCGAAGCTCGGAGTGTTGATCTCGTCAAACACTATTGTGCGACTGCCCGAGGCTCGATAAACCGAAGCGAGGCCTGCGAGGGCGTCAGCGTGAGCATTATGCTCCCGAGCGATCCACTCGACTTCCACCCGTCCGAATTGTCGAAGAAGAGCCAAAACGTGACTTACATAGGCGTTCATTCGTTCATCCCTGGCTTGATAGTCATCATTTAAGTGACCCACAATTAGCCGAGAATCACAAAACACGTGGACAGAATCAGCACCAAGCCGAAGGGCAACTTGCAACCCGGAAATCAAGGCTTCGTACTCGGCTTCGTTGTTCGTCGCTCGGTACCCGATGGAGACTACTTGCTCGTGTACGGTTCCTTCGGGGGAGACAAGAACTACTCCAGCCCCAGCCCCATGGATATTTGACGCTCCATCCACAGTCATCCGCCAGGCATCGCCAGAGAATAAGTTCCATTCATGAGCAGGCCGCTTGGTGCCGAGTGTAAATCTGGAGCGACGTGCGTCGGATGGCTGCTGGCCCCAGTCCAGATGGGCCTCGGTCGCAGCTACCCGAGCTTCGGTCTCCGCAAGGTCCATGGCATTAGCTTCATCCTGCAAACCCGGAGTAAGCTCGGCGAAAAAGTCGGCTAACGCTTGCCCCTTGATAGCCGTCCGAGGTTCGAACTGGATGTCGTAGTTGGCCAAGTCTTGTGAGAACTTGAGAATCCGACTCGAGGAATCCGTCTTCCGAAGAACCGCTTTGAGAGGAAACTCAGTAAGGACCACAATCCTATGGCATTGGAAATAAGGCAAAAGGCTCGTTTTAGATGAAACGAGAGCCAATGCTAACTTCTCCATAGGCAGATACCTAGTCTGAGAATCCGTCATCGTCTTGCTTGAGTAAAATATTGGCTGGTGCTCTGTCCCGTCTTTCCGAACAAGCACAGAGCTGGTGGCATGATCCGAGACGGCGAGGTAAAGATACAGATCTTCATCAGGTTGTGGCTTGACGAGGAGAGGAGCATGGGACAAGTACTCTTTCAGTGCCTGCAGAGCCTGCTCACATTCCTCGGTCCAAGCGAATCTTCGACGGCTTGTTTTGATAGCTTGAAAGAACGGTCGGCAGAGGTCTCCCGAACGTCGTATAAACCGATTCAATGCCGCAACCATTCCTGTGAGACGTTGCACTTCCCTTATAGTCGTAGGTGCTCGAAGATTTTGCACGGCGGTGAGTTGCGTCGGATCTGCTTCGATGCCTCGGCGGCTAACAATGTAACCGAGGAACTTGCCGGAGCTGACCCCGAACGCACACTTCTCCGCATTAAGTCGTAGCCTTCGCTTCTTCAAAACAGAAAAAACTTCACCAAGATCCCGAAGATGATCCCGAGCGAATTTGCTCTTGCATACTAAATCGTCGATATAAGCTTCCAGAATCCGTCCGAGCATCCCAGGAAACATGGACGTTATCGTTCGTTGAAAGGTAGCCCCGGCGTTCTTTAAACCGAACGGAACAACGTTGTAGCAATAGACGCCCCGAGGCGAGATGAAGGCTGTCTTTTCCTGATCGTCTTTTGCAAGGGCGATCTGATGGTATCCTCGGTAGGCGTCCATGAAGCTCAACCGCTCACATCCTGCAGTTGCGTCCACCATTTGTTCGATCCGAGGAAGGGGGAACCTGTCCATTGGGCATGCATCATTGAGGTTCGTGTAGTCTACACAAACCCTCAACTTCCCATTTTTCTTCGGGACCACTACAGGATTAGCCAACCAAGTGGGGTAAAGCACTTCTCGTATTGCCCCTGCCTTCGATAATTGATCCACTTCTGCCATCACAGCCTCAACATGAAGGACAGAAGATCGCCGAAGCTTCTGCACCACAGGCTTTCTATTCGGATCAACGTTCAGAGAATGGGATGCAAACGAGGGATCTACGCCCGGCATTTCTTGCGGGGTCCAAGCAAATACCTCAATGTGTTGTAGGAGGAAATCAAACATTTCACTCCGCTCCTCTTCGGTCAGAGAGCTGCCGACAAGAAAGTATCGGGTGCCTTCCTCCGTAATGGGTATGCGGATGAGTTCTTCGGTGGATCTTTGCTCGGCTGGAAGTCCAACGTCTTCAAGCACTTCGATTTCTCCACTCTCCACACACTGCACCTCCAAGCAGCTCTGTTTCGTCGTGACTGTGCTGATATAGCATTTTTTGGATTGCACTTGATCTCCTCGGAGGCTTTCTTGTCTCCCGTTCCACCCGATGAACTTCACGACTTGATGGTAGGTTGAGGCCACGGCTTGTATCCCGTGTAGCCAGGCTCGACCGAGGATGACGTTATAGGGGCTAGGAGAGCTAACCACTATGAACTCAACATCAGTCACTCGGGAACCGGCTCTCACAAGGAGATTGATCGCTCCCAATGGCCAAACCGGTGCGCCTGTAAACCCAACAAGCGGTGCTGTTGCTGGCCGAAGCTGATTCGGGGACAGGCCGAGGCTCTTGAAAGTTGAATAAAACATCACATCTGCCGAGCTTCCTTGGTCGATCAACACCCGTTGTACCGTGGACTTGTCAATGATCACTGTAACGACAAGGGCGTCGGTATGTGGCACCTGAACTCCTCTCAAATCTTCAGAGGTAAAAGTAAGTGGGCCGTCGCAGTTACTATCTTCAAACTTCCGCTTAGCCGAAATTCCGACATTGCAAACCGACAAAGCAGCGACGACCGTGTTGATTTCCATCTGTAGCTCGGATAGACGTCTCTCCGAAGCGACCCCCTGAATGACACTGACATGGCCACCGAGCAATGGAGGTGGGGGCGGAAGTGGACATTTCCGAGTGTCGATCCAAGGATTGAGATGCCCAGCCGCGGCTAATTCTTCCAAATACTTTTTAAAGGGC